>JWZX01001284.1:0-11786 GCA_001275005.1 Chrysochromulina tobinii
ACAATGATATAATCAAGATATATGATGATATATCATGATATTTTGTATAGAAAATTCCCTTTTCTTGTATAGAAAATTCCCCCAATCCGCGCCTTCGGCAGCGCTACATTTCAGATACATCAGCAGGATACACTCAGGAAATCCACTCCAAAACAGTCCAAAAACATGTATGCGCGTGTGACTCCCGTGACAAACCGCCTCAGGGAACCGCCTAACCGCGGCGCCAAGAGGCAAGAGCGAGAAGGCCGATTTCTACAGTTACATGTACGATGTGATGCGTGAATTTCGGTCTGTCGGGTATCCAATACCGTGAGGATCGGTCGGGAATCAAATGCCATGTATGTCCCTAAAGCAAAAGATCCTATTGTGTGTACCTTCACAGGACACAGTTCACAGAGCTTGAGCGCTCCAAACGAACAACCACAGGACAGAACTGGAAAGCGAGAGAGAGAGAGAGAGGATGACGCCAAGTCTCGCGACCTGCCGGCTGCTCGTGCCACCGCTCACGTCAAGTGCGTGCAAGGGTCAGGCGGGCAAAATCGGCGTGATAGGCGGGTGCGTCGAATACGCTGGCGCGCCATTCTATGCAGCGATTTCGGCATTGAAGTTAGGAGCGGATCTGAGCCACGTCTTCTGTGACGAGCAAGCTGCTGGGCCCATCAAGGGCTACTCGCCGGAGATCATTGTGCACGGGTGTATGCGTGGCGGAGGTACAAAACCAGATGACGCTGAGACGCGACGGCAGGCCGATGAAATCTGCAAGTGGTTTCCTGCGCTGAGTGCGCTGGTGGTAGGCCCGGGGCTTGGGCGTGACCCAACGCTGCAGGCGGTCGCAGCACTAGTCGTTGAACGGGCCGTCAGTGTGGCAATGCCATGTGTCATCGATGCAGATGGATTGCGCTTGGTGCTCGACCGGCCGGAGATTGTTCGAGGCAGCCCGTGGACTGTGTTGACCCCAAACAAGCCAGAATACCTTCGCCTGACGGAGGCGCTGCTTACCGAGGACAAGATGCGTATCGAGAGTGTGGACGATGCGCAGGAGTTACTCAAGCTTGCAAGATTACTCGGCGGCCCAACGATTGTCAGAAAAGGGCCGCGGGACCTGATCAGCGATGGCACCTGCGTCGCTGAGAATGGGGAGCCGGGCAGTCTCAAGCGCAGTGGTGGTCAGGGCGACGTCCTCGCCGGTACGATTGCCACGCTACTGAGCTGGGCAAAAGCCGCCAGCCCTTGCCTACCATCGGGCTGCCCACCAGCGCCCGTCCTCGCTGCTTACACGGGATGCTTGCTCACGCGACGATTCAGTGCTGCCGCCTTCAACATGTGCTCACCCAATTCGAACCCGGCCCCGCGAGCCAAATTCGAGCGTGCTCCCTCCAAACTCACAGCTGCTGAGGGGTGCGTGGCATGGTCGATTCTCTTCCATCCTTCACAGGCATCGGCGAGCGATGACGGCACCCGACCTTATTGAGGCGATAGGTCCGGTGTTTGAGGAGTTCTCTCCTGCTACGCCTGGGGAAGAGATCGGAAAAAAGGTTTAATAAAAGTTGGAGCATGGAGGGAGAGCAGGGAGGCACGCAGAGATTTGAGAGATGCAGAGTCGAGATAGGGCTGAAATGAGTGTCTGACATCTTACCAATGGGTCCAATCATCTCCAAACGGGATCCCGGGCCACATTTCCCTCAACTTGTGTAGGACCGGGTAATTGACTGAGTGCTTGATTGTGTATGCCCACGTGGCGAGAGGGCCCAAACAGTTTGATTCGCAGTCGGGGCGCCTTTGTTTCGTCGAAAACGTGAAACAGATGTCGGGACGCGGCGGCCCCCGGCAACACGTTTCACGCAGGGCTCTCATGGCGGCCTCCGTCGCCTCTGCTCCGAATCTCAGTGCCGCAGCCTCGGGCACGGCGCTGGCCTCCTCGGCCTCGGAACCCGCACTGAAGCAGCTTCGCCCAGCCGACAGCTCCGCGCCTGCCTCGAGGATGCGTCAGTTGCCGTCACCGACTCCGGATGATGTTAAACAAGGTACTCGACCTGAAGAGTACTACAAGCTCGTGAGCTCGCTGAGCGACCGTTCGCTGGGCTACCTCGAGCTGCTCTCGGGCAGTAAGTTTACCTACCAGCACATGAGTATTGGCGTCGACCGCCCGTACCGCACGCCGCAGCCCGAGATCGAAAAACCTTCACCCGCAGACATGAGGAAGTACATGCAACTCAAGGAAGCCCCATTTCGGACCCATTTTATGGATCGCCAGAAGGATCGCAAAATTCAGCACATGTTCTCCAGAAGTGATCGCTGGGGGCTCGAGCCCCAAGACTTTGTCCGCGTGGCACCTGGAGACTTTGATCCAGGCACAGGCTACCGGTCAAGTGGGCCGATGGCAAGACTCCAATCCCGCAGACCGCGTGCAAGTTACGAGTCGGAAAAGCCAAGGCACATCGGACCGGGAACGTACAACCCCAAGATCAATGGGTTGCCCTACCTCCTTGGCGAGTACGACGAGAACATACCCAGCGCACTGACGCGCACAGCACGCTTCCCGTCCGAGTCAGTGCTAAAGGATACACGCGATTACGAGGCTGGCATGCCAGTGATGCCAAGGGCGCCTGGCCACCGATGCATTTCCTGGCCCCCTCCCGACCCGCTCGCCGAAGAGGGGCGTAGCATCGGAGCACTCGGCGCGTCCAGCTCAACAGATCCGACCGTTGGCCCTGGCACCTACAAGCCCAGGATTGAGGCAGTCTCACGAGTGAGGCCGAGCGCTCCGGCAGCAGTTATCATCGCGCGGCCCATCGATGCGATGCGAGACGAGGAAGTTCCGGCGCCCAATGCGTACTACATACCTTCGCGTCCATTGACAACAGTGCCTGCTGGCAAAACATCAATATCAGTCTCATTTGCGGATCGGCCATACCTCCCGCCTTCGCTGACCGCAGAGCAGAAAGCCATAGTAGCCACTAAGCAGGCGGACACTGATCGCGAGATACACGCGGCACTGACACCGGAGGGCAGGCGACTTCAAAGAGCACAGAGCGCCAGCCGTTTCGAGGGGCACAAAGCTCGCCTTCAGGGTGCGGCGAAGCGTCGCTTAGAGATCGAGGCTGCTCGCGACGAGGAAATCGAGGCCCTTCGTGCTGCGATCGAGGCTCGTCCCACAGCAGAGGACCGCAAGGCACAACGCGCTGCTCACATGGAAACGGCTCGACGGCAGTCTGCGTGGATGATGATTCTGAAGCTCTGCGCGGCACATCAACATATAGCAACTGCCCTCGAGCGGTCGAGAAACCAGGATAACTTGGACCGCGCAGCTCGCGTCATGTCGACAATCTGGGAAAAGTCTCCTTCGTTCAGCTCCAAGCAGGAAGAGATACGAGCGGCGCTGTCATCGTCAATCATTTCTCGAGGGATAAAGCGATACATCGCCCGCAATAGGAGGGCAGCTGAGAATGCTGCGACAACCCCGGCGGCGGATTTGATCAAGGAGTTCCTGATGGACTCTCAACGTGCTGGCCCATTCGTCGCCGTCATGCAAGGAGTAACGTTCCGGATTCGAAGGCTCCAGGCGCAATGGCGCAGGGCACTCGCGACACGCGAAGCGAGGCTTGCAGTCGCAGTACATCAGTGGGACAGCTTTGACGGGAGAAGGGCACGTGCTAGGCACTTTTTCGCCACCCTGCCCGCCAGTGCGATTGCCGCTATCCCGTCTGCGATCAAGCGAGCAAAGCTCAAGGAGTGGCTGCGAAAGGAGATGCTTGAGCATCGCAAGCGCTGTAAGGAATATTACGAAAAGCTCCTCCCGCAAGTTCAAGAACACGTGGAGCGTAAGATCGCTGTGGATTCGCTGCGAGCTGCAAGGAACCTCCTCTCTGGAAGCGCAGATGTCGCAACAGTGTCGGGAGCTGTCCGTGCCGACGGAAAGCCTTCTGAGGGACTCATGAAAGCGATGGTGCGTGGGGTGGCTGGCGCACCGCCGTACTTTCGGCAGAGCGTACCACTCGAAGATCTCGCTAGACTGATCGAGGAGGCGATCA
This sequence comes from Chrysochromulina tobinii, assembly GCA_001275005.1. Taxonomy (NCBI): domain Eukaryota; phylum Haptophyta; order Prymnesiales; family Chrysochromulinaceae; genus Chrysochromulina; species Chrysochromulina tobinii. The sequence continues at coordinate 4,032 of JWZX01001284.1, forward strand.
AAGAACAATGGGAATGAGGGGCGCGTGTACAGCCGTACGTGCGACGTGGTTTCGTGCTTCTCGGAAGTGCGCAGCGCAGCGTGTCAGAAATAATTACACAACTGACACACAGACACACATTCACATTCATATTCATACACACACATTAACAGCACACGAGTGGCGGCCCCGCGTACGTGTACCGCGCCGCCCGGGCGCCGGGGGCGGGATTTAGAATATAGTACGATATAGATAACCGGGGGCGACAAGAACATTGATCAACATGCCAACAACGCTCCGGGTTCGGGATGCGATGACCAACACGGGGGTCGGGGCGAGTGCGTCAAGCTATTTTTAACAAACTTTCCATCCGCCATGCCATCTGCGGCCCCGTCGTGTTTCAAGGAATTGTAATGGTTTGCGGAACGATCGTCGCATCGATTCGTACATATTGTCGATCGATTGCTGATCGAAGCCAGAATGATGTAGGAATGATACCGTACCAATTAGCAATTTCAATTTCCTACAAGCTACATTTCAACCAACACATTCCGATTCGACTATCGATTGGTAGTTTATACAAAACGAAGCGAGTGGTAGAACAGCCTCGAGCCTGCGAGGACGGCCTGTGCCTCATAAATACCTGACCTGATGGCAGGAATATAAAACACTGTCCGCAGCTTGGCCTCATGAATTCCGAGATGCGGTCAAGTCGCCTAAGCAAGAAGAGAAAACTCCGTGCGTCCTTAGCCGGTTGGGCTGCAGATTGTTGATGTGTTGGCCATCGGCGAAAGTGCATCAATTCACGAGCTCGAACGTCGCCGCGTCCCGTAGATGTACACCCGTCGCGCAAAGCGGGTGCGTACGTCCACGGCAGATGGGGCACTGACTGCCCGAGTGCTCGACCAGCTTTGCGCACTCGGCGCAACAGCAAGCGTGGCCGCAGCGGAAGCGCACCTCACGCGGCGCATCGTCGCACACAACGCAGCAGCGCAGCTCGTCCGCGGCCACGGTTGACGCGGAGCCTGCGCCGGCGGTGCCAAGTCGGCCCTGTGCAAGGGCTTCGCTGCTTTGACTGATTACGCTGGTAATCTGGCGCAGTGCATCGGGCAAGGGCAGCCGGTCTTCACGGAAAAGGGGCATGCAGAGCGCGTGCGCAATTTGTGCGACCTCAGCCGCGACGGAGCGCGGCCAGAAGCCATCCAACAGGTGCTCCCATGCGGCCACGTCATCAGTGCGGCGGAGCAGCTCATGGCACCTGTGGAATAGCCCGACAGCCGGCAGCCCAGTGAGACTCATGAGCAGCGTCACACCCAGAGCAAAGCCGTCGGTCGCCTCCGAGTGCTGCAACCCATTGACAACGAGCGAGTCCACGAAACCTGGGGTGCCGCGCACAGTACTCGTGGACAGGTGGGTGTGCTGAGCGGGCTGGGCTGCCCCCGTGGCGCTCGCGCCAAGGCGGTCGCGCTCATCTGCCTTGGCAACTCCCACATCTGAGAGCCACGCCGTGAGGGGTGGCATCGAGGATGCATGCGAATCGTCAGCTGATGCGAGCAGCGAGAGCAGGATGTTGGACGGCTTCACGTCGCGATGAAGAATGCGTGGCTTGGTAACCGTGGGTGTATGCAGGTAGACGAGCGCATCTGCAACGTCACGCACGACGCTCAGCCGATGTTGCCACGCGAGCGGCGCGGGGCGCTGGAGGCCGAGCAGTCGCAGCCGCTGCGCGCCCGCATCGGAGGGAACTAGCCGATCCTCGAAGTTGCCGCCCGCGCACAACGGGTAGACGAGGCAAAGTGCAAGCGGATCGAGGCAGAAGCCAACGACTGGCAGAACGTGTGGGTGGGAGCAGCATGCGAGGAGCTCTACCTCTGCCTGCACGGCCGCCGCCATCTCCGCAGACGCCGAGCCTGCACGTGCCCCCGCCTCGCTCTCGGTGCCCTCCGCAGCGGCTGCCCTTGCCAAGGCTCGCTTGGGATCGAGCCGCTTGACGGCATACGAGCCAACGCCCATGGACGGCAGCTGCGCCTTCCACACGACGCCGAATCCGCCCTGGCCAATGCGCCGCCTGTCAGCAAAGTCAGCGGTGCCTCGGACGATCTCGGAATAGCTTACTTCTGCGGCCTGCCCTGTCGCAAGGCCGCGGGTAAGCCGTGGAAGCGGTGGCGGGGCGGGCAACGCGGGCTCAGGAGACCATGGCCGAGCTGTGCGTTCGTCGCTGCCCTCGTGGCCACCGCTGCTGCTGCCACAGCGGGTGCTGTTCGCGCTGCTGCCGGCTAGGATAGCGTTAGCCCCACGCCCACCAACCAGTTGCCATTCGCCACTGGGCCGTGCTGGCTCGACGACTGCAGCCGAGCGCAGCTCTGCGTCACCAACTGAGGGCAGCTCTGCGTCACCAGCTGAGGGCAGCTCTGCGTCATCAGCCGAGAACGCCGCACGTGCTGGCTCTGATGCTCGCCCGCCACGCCGCCGCGGCCTGCGTCGGCCGCCAGCTCCTCCATAGGGCTCTGGAGCAGCCTGAGCTTCCACCGATGCTGAGGGCGCAGCAGCAGCATCAATCACGGCGTGTCGGGCAGCGAGCTCGACGCGTTCTGTGCTTGGCCAGCAGCCGCACAGCTGAAGCAGTGAGATGCAGACGAGGGCAAGCCCCGCCCCAGCCGCGAGAGCAGCACCGAGCAAAAGCCGACTTGCACGCAAGGCTGCGGCCGCCTGAGACCTCCTCACCTCGTCTTGCGTCTTCCTTGCAGCTGCTGCCGCCTCGGCCGCCTTGGCTGCTCGCCCATGAGCCGCCCCGACCCGGCGCAGGAAGACGGCCGTGCTTTCCGTCACCCGCTTGCCATCTCGCTCGTAGGATACCTTCTCGGGCCACTCTCGCTTCGGTCGCCTGACAAAGAACGCGGTGCTTTCGTTCGCCTTGGCCCGGCCTATCTGGAACTGCACGCTCGCAGGCACCACGAAGTCGGCAGGGTGAGCATGTGCCAGCTCGTTCCCTGCACGGGCCGCGAGGAGGTTCATCTCCGCCTCCACCTCTGCTAGGTTCGCTGCGTCGAAAGCTGTGATCGTGGCCTGTTGGCTGTCTCTCTCGTCCTTGCTGGCATTCTCGTCGGCGGCATCCTCATCCATCGGCAGCGCGGGAGCCCCTGCCGCAACCGGTGTCTCGCTCGTCGCACCAGCGCTCGAGCAGCTCTCTGCTGCACCGCTGGCCTCGGCTGGCGCACGGCCCGGTTCAGCAGGCTTCGTAGCTTCGGCAACCCCGTGGGACGTGAAGTAGCTCTTGACCTGCGCCGGGTCCGTTGCCGGCTTGAATGTTGCTGAATGCGCGGCATCCATGGCCGTGGCTGTTGCAGCGATCTGGCCAGGGCGGGTGCTACTGCCGAGGCTACTGCTGAGGCTGCTGCCGAGGGCGGCGTGCCCGCTGGGGAGCCGCGGCGCCCCTCGGTACTCGCCGCAGCCCGTGCAGTCGTACGCGTCGCACTTGTCAGCGTCGAGGAGCTCGGCTTTGGCTGCATCGAAGGATGCTCCGACACGGCGCTTGACCGCAACGCGCTGCCCAAGATAGCCTGCAAGCGTGAGCGGCTTGCCCAGCACACGGGCGCTGCTGCCGGCGCCGCTGCGCGCGCCGCCGCGCGAGATGGAGACAGAGGGTTGGCTCCGAGTGCGTTGCAAGCTGCCGTGTGTCGCAACGAGGAGGCGCTCGACCTCAATCGCGTAGCACGCCGCCCGGAAGCGCATCACAAAGCCTCCGCAGACGCGCGGGAGTACCTCCACCCACACGCCGTGCGACCGCAGTCGCGCCACCACCGCAGCTACGTCCTCCTCCGCCCCGAGCGCGTCGAGTAGCGCAGGAACCTCGCTGCCGCCACCAGGGGGTCCTCCGTCCCAGCCAGCGAGCAGGTCGCTCACCGCCTGCTCGAGGCGCTTCGTGTTGTTGACCGCGCTCATCGCGCCGCTGCGCAGCCAGCCCTCGATGGCGCGCAGGTCGCGCTCCGCTGCGCGAATGAGCTCCGAGGGAACTTGTGGCGCCTCGTACTGGGTCATGAGGAGCAGATTCGATGGATCGCTGAGCAGGGAGGCGACGGCGGCATGGCCATTCTTTTGCGCGAGCGCAAAGGCGCGCCACAGGTCGACCCGCGCCCCCGCGCCGAGCAGTCGCCGGATGGGCAGGCCCTGGTCAGCGTGCACACTTTGGGAGAGCGCGTGATGGGCGTCGAACGTGCTCATGGGCATCCTACTGGCGGCCGCTATGAGGTCAGGGCTCGCGCGCCACGTTTGCCCCGGCCGCCGGCCGGCAGCACGTCCGACGAGCCCAAGGAGCTCCATCTCCTCCTCGACCATCGCGAGCGCGTTGGCTTGCTCGGGCGAGAGCGTGGCCACACCCTCAGCATGCTCATCCGCCACAGGCCCCTCAGCGTGCTCATCCGCCACAGGCCTGCCGATCAGCTGCGTCGACGAGGGCTGCAGCGCCCCGCGAGCTCCGCGAGCCCCCCGCGCGCAGCTCGCATTCAGGAGCATGCGCACGATACCCAGTCGACCCTGCTCGCTGGCCACACTGAACGCCGTGCTGCCATCGGCGTTCTCGAGATGAGCTTGGGCACCAGCTTCGAGCAATCGCTTGACAACAGCGGTGTGGCCATGACGGCTCGCACGCACCAGAGCCGTGCGGCCGCTAGCATCAGGCACGTCAGGTAACGCACCGTCCTCGAGCAGCTGGGCGACCACCTCGTCCTCGCCTACCTCGGAGGCGTAGGTGAGGGTCGTCCAACCGCCATCGATCAGAGCATCCTCTGGGCTGCGGCGGCATAGTGCGCAGCCATGCTCCCGCTCCGCAAAAGAGGCAGCATTTGAGGCCTCGAAATTCACGACGACGCCCGTGGGCGGCGACCGTGAAAGAACGACGGCGGCGACCAACAGTGCGGCGATCGACATCGCCCTTCCAAAATGAGTGCGGACTCCTGTGAACGCCGGTCCGGAGAACGAGGCGCCTCCGAACCCTAGCTGTGAAATCAGCAAATCTGGTGTTTTTACTTTGGCCGTTTTGCACTTTGCTCGTAACTCCGTCAAACGATTGCGCATTCTCAGCGAAGGCTTGGGACGCCTGCATGGTGGAGGACGGAGGCCACGTGGAGAACGTATTCCCTGAAGTGGATACAGGCAAGGTGGACATACGCGCTGAAATAGGGAAAGTGGAGACACGCGCTGAAATAGGGAAGGTGGACGTACGCGCTGAAATAGGGAAGGTGGAGACACGCGCTGAAATAGGGAAGGTGGAGAGCGTACGCGCTGAAATCGATACAAGCTCCTGGCTCATGTGCGCGTCAGAACCTTGGACGGTGCGAGTGGCGCTCGCTGAGTGCTGCAGCATGCATTCGGTACGTCTGACGGATCTGCTCGGGACCGTGGACACATCTGAGAAAAGCGCCCTTGACCTCGAAGAGTTCGTCCACTTCATGGTGACGCGCTGCGGTCACCAGGGCGGCCGCGCTGTGCTCAACAAGATTTTCGATGACCTCGACGAGGACGGCAGCGGCCTTTGCTCTTTTGAAGAGTTGAACCGGTGGATGCGCAACACGCGCAGGACGCGGCAGGAGCGGCTGGACATCGTGCGCACTCTCACGCTCACGTCGCGGGTTCGCGAGAGCGAAAGCGCGTGGGACGAGGCGCGCTTGCGATCGGAGATCCAATACATGCTGCTCGCGAGTGGTTGCCGCACCGCAGACCTGTGCGAGGCATGGGACGATACACGGAAGGGAGTCCTCTCCCGCACTGCGCTGCTCAGAAAGATCAAGTGCCTCGTGGAGGACGAGGAGCTGTGGAACTCGCGAGTTCGCGCCGCCGCCAAGGCAGTGCTCGCCCGCTTCGACTCGAACGAGGTTGGTATCTCGCTCGAGGTCGTGTGGCAATGGCTGCTGCCACGGGCCCCTCGAACAAAAGGACTTGGCAAGGATGCAGCAAGGCAGATTTGTCGCGCCCTTCAGCACTCTCTGACCGGTGCGCGCTTGGGCGGGACGCGCAGCGCCCCGGTGCTGTCGGATCGTCCGACTCGGCAGACGCGCGAGCACCGGGTACCGCCTGCAGGGCCAGCTCTGATGATGGTCCCTACCGTCCACAGAAGCTGGAGCTTGGCGACTATGGAGCGGTTGTCGCGCCCGAAACGGCTCTCGCTTCTGGAGCGGCTGTCGCGCCCGATTGGCGTGGAATGGGACGGATCAACTCCCGAGCCGCTGACCAAGCACCACCCACCCTCGCCGCCACCACCGTGGCGCATGCCACCAACTTGGCGGGCACCGCCTCCACCGCCTCTGATGGCAGCGCAAGAGAGTCGGACAGTGAGTTCAGCTTTGGGGAGCGCGGCAGTTGCCTTTGGGCCGATCAGGGCGAACGCGCCCAACCCAGGTCGTTTCACTGCGAAAAGTGTAACGACGACGGCGCCAATGCCGGCCGACGAGGAGATGCGGGCAACGGTGCGGCGGCCACCATCGCCGCCACCAGGGTGGCATCAGCAGCAGCAGCAGCAGCAGCAGCAGCAGCACGAGCAGCAGCACGAGCAGCAGGAGCAGCAGCAGCAGCAGCAGCAGCAGCAGCAGCAGCAGCAGCAGCAGCAGCAGCAGCAGCAGCAGCAGCAGCAGCAGCAGCAATCGCAGAGCGGGCTCGAGGAGCGGCGGCGCGCAGGGGGCACGCACGTCGAGCGTGCAGCAGGCATATGGGCTGGCTCCGTAGAACGGTAGAAGAGAGGGTTGGAGTAAAGTAACACAGTAAGTCAGTATAGAACCGTTTTTTGGTACCATCCCGCCGGATTGCCGATTCAGACAGAATGCCCAGGATTCAATCAGAAGAGGTCACCCCTGCGAACCCGTCGCATGTAAAACCCGACCCTGCCGCCTCCCGATCCCAGAGCGCCTCCCCGCGCCTGCTCGAAAGCGCTCAACGAATAACGCGGTACTGACTGACCGGCGTATTTCATACACTACCAGTGGCTCCCCCGGTGTTTTTTTACCGGTTTTTTTTTAAAGACACCGGGGGGAGCCGGGACACACACGGGAACCGGTACAGTACCGGTACTGTATACGGTGCTCCGGCCGCACTGCCGGCCGCTACGCGTCTGCCGCACGCACCTTCATTTCGCCGACCGCTTTCGAGCAGGCGCGGGGAGGCGCTCTGGGAGCAGGTGGAGGCAGGGTCGGGTTTGCTGGGGGCGGCCTCTTCTGAGTCGGCCGCGGGGAGCGGTCGGCTCCGAGCCTGCGGCTGTTGAGTCGGCCGCGGCTTCGGTCGTCGCGCTGACGTGCGGGGTGTGTGTTGTTGGTGGGTTTGGATGGTTGTGAGGTTCGTCTGTGTGGTCCGTGTGCCTTTGTGCGTCCGCGTGTCCCGTGTGTGTCCCGGCTCCCCCCGGCTCCCCCCGGTGTCTTTTTACCGGTAAAAAGACACCGGGGGAGACGGGACACACACGGGACGCACACGGGACACACACGGGACACGCGGGCGCACAAAGGCACACGGACCACGCAGACGAACCTCACAACCATCCAAACCCACCAAGAACAACACGCTCCAACCCACACGTCAGCGCGACGACCGAAGCCGCGGCCGACTCAACAGCCACAGGCCCGGAGCCGACCGCTCCCCGCGGCCGGCTCAGAAGAGGCCACCCCGGTGCGGGTCAGTTTCCTATCGTGTTTGGGTACAGTTTCCTGTATCAGATACGTATCCTGATGTATCCTGAGTGTATCCTGAGTGTATCCTGAAGGATACACGTATCTCGAGTGTATCCTGATGTATCTC
>JWZX01001290.1:0-16268 GCA_001275005.1 Chrysochromulina tobinii
CAGAGCGAGACGAGGAGCGCGCGACCTTTTCGCGGACCCCACCCCACCCCACCCCACCAGGGGGTCAGGACTTATGACAACCACTGTACATGATTGATGAAATGTACTGAAGTTGATCCAAAAAAGGGAGCAAACTTTTCTCTCCGACGCCAAGCGCTCGGGTCGCCATCATCAGTAAGGAGGCCTTTGGGGGTACTCGATATGGGCTGGTGCAGCGACCGCCGAGACGACGACGACGACCAGACGCCCTCACCGTCGCGGATCGCCGCGCGTCTCGTGCATCTCGCGTCCAAAGGCGCAACTGATCGTGTGCGGGCATTGCTCAAAGATGGGACCAGCGTCACAGAGAACAAGCGTGATGGCACGAGCGCGCTGCACGCGGCTGCGGCGGGAGGGCACGTCGAGTGCGCCGCGGTACTGCTCGAATATGGCGCCCCGGTCAACGCCGCCGACAATTACGGCCACCGCCCGTTGCTCGAGGCGGCGCGACACGGCTCGGTCGAGATGCTTCAGCTCCTGCTCGCGCACTCGGCAGACGTCGCGCTCTCTTCTTTCCAGGACGTCACTCCGCTGATGCGAGCGTGCGCCGAGGGGCACATGCCCGCGACCAGCCTGCTCCTCGCCGAGGCGCGCTCCGACCCGATGCATACGGCGGCCCGGGGAGGTGACCTCTACGCCTGCTCGCTCTGATGAGCTGTGATGAGCACTGATGATTGATGAGCACTGATGAGCGCTGATGAGCGCTGATGACGAACTTGGACAGGTGACCACGCCCTCTCGCTTGCCGCCAAGGGCGGTCATGAGGGATGCGTGCGGCTATTGCTGGAAGGCGCTGTACCGGCGGACCTGCGTACCGGTACCGGTAGCACCGCGCTGATCGCGAGCGTCACGCAGGGGCACACGGGCTGCGTGCATGCGCTCCTCGAGTGGCACGCCGACCCTAACGCAACCGACGCCACCGGCCAGACGGCGTGCATGCATGCCTCGAGTAACGGCCATCATTCGAGCCTGCTGGCACTGTGTGAGGCGAATGAGTACTGATGAGCACTGATGAGTATTGATGAGCACTGATGACCACTGATGGCGCTGTGTGAGGCGAAGGTGGATGGATGAGCACTGATGACCGCTGATTGAATCTTTCATCAGGTGAGGCCGGGGTGGATGTGAACCAAAAGGGGCCCGCCCACGGCACCGCGCTCCTCGTCGCCAGCATGCGCGGCCATGTGCGATGCTGCGAGCTGCTCTGCGCGTACGGTGCCCATCTCGGCGCTGACGAACCTGAGAGGGCGAGGTACGCTGATGGCCACTGATGGCCACTGATGGCCGCTGATTGCCGATGATGGCCGCAGTGTGCCGCAGTGTGCCGCAGAGTGCCGCAGAGTGCGACCGATTGCGACTGAGTGCGACTGATTGCGACTGAGTGCGACCGAGTGCGACCCTCATCAGGACGCATGGGCACGAGAAGCTCGCTCATTGGCTTGAGGGCGCACGGCAGGTGATCACCTCTGATTACCTCTGATTACCTCTGATTACCTCTGATTACCTCTGATTACCTCGCTCATTGGCTTGAGGGCGCACGGCAGGTGATCACCTCTGATTACCTCTGATGACCTCGGATTACCTCTGATTACCTCTGATTACCTCTGATGACCTCGCTCATTGGCTTGAGGGCGCACGGCAGTGGCCTTCGGAACTCCACCACGTGGGCGCGCTGCCGTGGGCGCGCGTGCGGCGCGCGCTTCGGGCGGGTGCAGACCTCTACCTACGCGCTACCGACACGTCGCCCTCCCCGCTCGAGCTCGCGAGCGAGATCGCGAGCGAGATTGCGCGCGAGCTCGCCCAGCACGGCGCCGACTCCTGCGCACTCGTCGGGGCTGCAGGCGGCGCTGAGGGCAGAGGTCATCACAGGTCATCAGAGGTCATCGGAGGCAATCACAGTGGGGCCTGTGGCAGTGGGGAGCTTCGAGGAAGCTTCGAGGAAGCTTCGAGGAAGCTTCCAGGCTCAGGGGCAGCGCTAGTTCTCGCGGCAGCGCGCCCCTGGTCACGCGAGACGCACGAGCTCTGGCCCGCACCCCATCGGGAGTGGGCGGCGGCGGCGGTCCGGCTGGGGCAGGCCCTCGCATGGCATCGTGGGACGCCCGAGCGGCTGCCGTTGGCCGAGGTGAGTCTCGTCAATTGCCTCTGATTGCCCTCTGATGGCCTCTGATGGCCTCTGATGGCCTCGGATGGCCTCGGATGGCCTCGGATGGCCTCGGATGGCCTCGGATGACCTCGGATGGCCTCGGATGGCCTCCGATGACCTTTGATGACCTTTGATGGCCTTTGATCCGGTGCAGGTGTGGTTACGGATCATCATTCCAATGGCGCTGGATCGAAGTGTTCCTCCCGTGTCCCGCGCCACCTCCTCACGAGCGACGCCGCCGTCTTCGGCGCCCAGCGCGATCTCCGCGCCGAGATTGAGCGACCTCCCGACGGAGCTCATCGTGCAGATTCTCGCCGCCTTGCCCATTGAAGACCTTGGGCGCGTGTGCTGCGTCGCCTCCGACTTTTGGCGCGAGAACCAAGGCGCGCGCCAAAATTTGGAGGCTCCAAAGTTTGAGCGTCCAAAGTTGGTGAGCGCCGAGACGAGCGCCGATGCGAGCGCCGTTGTGAGCGCCGTTGTGAGCGCCGTGGTGAGCACCGTGGTGAGCGCCGTGGTGGGCGAGCCCTCGTGTGGGGTGATGCTCCACGCGCTGCGGCTACGTGCGAGCCGGCGGGGCGGTGCCGGCCAGCCGCCTCCTCCCCCGATGCCGCCTGAGGAGCAGCACAGGTGCATCGCCTGGTACATGTGGGAAGAGCGGCGGGCGCAACGCGACCTCGAAGCGGGGCTCGAGGCGTGCTGCCGCTGGGTGCTGGGCGGCGGCAGTGCAAGCCTAGGTGCCGCGTGCTGATATGGATGCTGAGTGCATGCTGAGTGCATGCTGAGTGCATGCTGAGTGCATGCTGAGTGCATGCTGAGTGCATGCTGAGTGCATGCTGAGTGCATGCTGAGTGCATGCTGATTTGGATCCCTCATCAGGAGCCGCATGCATCGTAGGCGGGAGCGCGTATGTCGTTACGCCCGAGCAGGACGAGCCTCCGCCATCGCCGCCGCCGTCCTCGCCACCACCGCCGCCACTGCTCCCGCCCTCTCCGCTCTCCTCGCCTGAGCTGCATGCAAGTGCTCATCACGGCGCCCCCTCGTCCCCAGAGCTCCCGCCCGCCCTCGCAACTCCACTTCGCGCCTCCGCCCCCTCGCCACGCACGTCCGCTTGCTCGCCACGCGCCTCCGCCAATGGCGACGACGAGTACCTCGGCGTCGGCGGTGCCCTTGATGAACTCGGACAGGTGCTTGCCACTCTGATGGCCACTCTGATGGCCACTCTGATGGCCTCTGATTGCCTCTGATTGCCCTTGGCTAACTCGGATAGGTCTTGCCACGGAGTGCCTCCCTGAGTGCCTCTCTGAGTGCCTCTCTGAGTACCTCCCTCTCTGAGTGCCTCTCTGAGCGCCTCTCTGAGCGCCTCTCTGAGCGCCTCTCTGAGCGCCTCTCTGAGCGCCTCGCGTTCGATGGGCTGGGGCAGGGCGGCACTGCCTTCGTGCTTCACCCGAGCCTGAGTGCGTGCACCATCGATCGCGTCGCCGTGGGCGCGGAGCACGTGCTCGCCTTAAGCAGCCGAGGCCAGATCTGGTCGTGGGGCTCGAACCGCTTCGGGCAGCTCGGCCATGGTACCCGAGGGGAGCCGGCCACGCAGCCGAGCGTCGTATTGGGCGCGCTCGCCGGCCGGCGCGTGCTCGACGTGTCCGCCGGAGCGTTCCACAGCCTCGCGGCCGTTGAGCGGGGCTTCCACAGCCGCGCGGCGGCCGTTCACAGCGGTCGTTCACAGCGACCGTTCACAGCGACCGTTCACAGCGGATCGAGTGCGTCGAGCGTCTTCTCGTGGGGCTTCGGCGGCGACAGCGCCCTTGGGCATGGGCGCGAAGAAGATGAGTTCCGCCCGCGTGCCGTGCTGCACTCCTCCGAAGGCGAGCTGCTCATGGGCGTGAGGACGGTGGCGGCCGGTTGGCGCCACTCACTTGCTCTGACGCGCCAGGGCATCCTATGGGCGTGGGGACATGGCGACAGCGGCCAGCTGGGCGTGCAGGGCGTGGTGGAGGCGATGGCGCCGGTACGCATCGCGTCTTTCGATGCAGCGACTGGGACCACCGTGTGGAAGGGCAGCTGCCCAAATATGGAAGGCCAGTCGCACGTGCCAAGTATGGAAGCATCGCAGCTTCGGTTGATCGCAGCGGGCGATCAGTACAGCGTGGCCGTGGATGCACATGGGCGCGTCTGGCAGTGGGGGTGCATCCTTGGAGCTGGGCGGGAGAGTTTCCCCACAGCTTGCCCTCGGCGCATGCACCTGCCGCTGCCCGTGGAGGATGCCCACGTGGAGGATGCCCACGACGACGCTCTCCGTCCGCCCGGCACGACGCCGCGCGTGCGCTCGATCGCTGCGGGCGCCGGACACGTCATCGCGCTCACATGGGATGGCCACGTGTACACTTGGGGGCAGGGGCGCTCGGGCAGTCTGGGGCACGGTGACGAGCGTGATCTGCGCGCACCGGCGCTTGTGAGCATGCATGATAGGCTCCAGGGCATCACGAGCATCAGTGCGGGCGCCAACCACAGCCTCGCCATGAGGGCGAGCCTGGACGGCTCTGGTGAGCCTGTGATGTGGGCGTGGGGTCACACGGCAGCCTTGGGCGCGCCCTGGTACGAAGGTACGAACGTGCCAGAGGTGCTGTTCCAGATGAAGAAGCACTGAAGCAGGCGAGTTTGCGGCTCTGGAGATTTGTGGTTACCACGATGCCCGGGTCCGTCATCGGATCTCCGAAGACCTCCGGGGAGGGACCCGAAATAATTGAGGCCACACCAAAAGAACCAAATCAGGTACATCGGAAATCTCCCGCGGAGGTCAACGGCAATAATTTCAGGAATCTTTCTTGTGGAAGAGCGTTCAAAGCTGCCTGCACAAAGCTGCCCGCACATTCCAAAATCCACGAGAATGGGTTGCGCCACGTCGACTCCGAAAGAAGACGCTGTCATGCAGACCATAGTTGTCATCGGTGCCACCGGCGCTCAGGGTGGGGGCGTCGTGCGTACGCTCTCTGCCAAGGGTGGCTATGCGATCAAGGCGGTCACGCGCAAAATGGAATCGGAGAAAGCCAAAGCCCTTGCCGCGCTCCCAAATGTTTCACTCATCAGCGCCGACCTCGACGATGATGCCTCGCTCATGGCCGCCTTCTCGGGCGCGTATGGCGTGTTCCTGGTCACAAACTTTTGGGAGCACTTTTCGGCCGCCAAGGAGGTCGAGCAGTGCAAGAAAGTTGCCGCCGCTGCGAAGGCGGCTGGTGTCGCACACGTGGTCTGGTCAACGCTCGAGCACACACCCTCGTTTGGCGCGGGCGACACCATCCCGGACATTGACAACCATGGAACGAAGTACAAGGTGCCGCACTTTGACGGAAAGGGCCTCGGCGACGCGGAGTTCAAGGCGGCAGGCGTCCCGACCACGTACTTGCTCACTTCATTCTACTGGGACAACATGATCTACTTTGGTATGGGCCCCAAGAAGGGCGAGGATGGCCAGTATGCCATCACCTTTCCGCAGGATCCTGAGACGGTGCTTCCGGGCATCGCCGCACAGGACATCGGTGCCTGCGCCGCGGGCATCTTCGCAGACCCAAGCCTCATCGGCCAGACCATCGGCATCACCGGCGAGAAGCTCACGTGCGGCGCGATGGCCGAGAAGATGAGCAAGGCGCTCGGGGTCGAGGTCAAGTTCAACAGCGTGCCTGCCGATGTTTACCGCAGCTTTGGCTTCCCGGGCGCTGACGATCTCGGCAACATGTTCCAGTGGCAGGCGGAGAACAACGCGGACTTCTGCTCGCGCCGTGATGTGGCAGTATCGAAGAGACTGCACCCGGGGATGCTTGATTTCGATGCCTGGCTCGCGCAGCATGGCAAGTCCATCCCAATGTAGTAGGCGCTCGCCAGGCTCTGGGAGCTGATGGTCCGTACCATGGCCCCTGTGAGGAGCGGCCTGGCTCGCAAGAGGCGATCATGAACTACGAGCGGGGTGTAGGCCGATTCGCATCACGCATAGATGAACACGCGCAGCCGCCAGCCGCCCTTCGACTGGGCTTTTCGAGCAGGAGCAAGCAAGTGCAAGTGCTTGCTTGAGCAGGAACGCAGTGGCGTGGGAATGACGAGCCCGCTGAGTGAGGGTCTAGGGCAGAGAGGTGGGGACGAACCGGAGGTGCAACGGACGTGCTGCTCCGGGGCAAGGGTGGGTTCCCACACACCGGGTTAGTATTGCGGTCGATAAGCGGTCGATGGCAAGATACTACGGTAGACGTGCGGTAAACTACAAGACGTAGTACTTTAAACATACAGTAATCACACTGACTTCCAGAGACTGCCGGACCGCCGTTGATTGAATCATCGCATCATACAACCCCCGGTACACGTCCATCGCTCCGAATCTTCAAAAATGAAAAAATCTCCCTGAACCTGCGACCTGTCTCCGAGCCGGTGTGGTGACGCCACTGCCATGATTGTTGAAACCGTTCATTTCATTCATTATACGCTCGCGTTACTGACAAGTTACGATCTACCTTAATTGTGCTTGACGCGCTATTCAGGCTTTGCTTTCGTGGCCACAGCTGCCCTCGCCTCGTCTAGCCAGGGCAACGGCTGGGCGGGTCGCGCCGTGCGCGCGATGAGCTGCACAAAAGGGTGCGACTCTGGAAAATGAGCCGCCTCAAGCCCGATGGCAGAGGCGCGCAGCAGCCCGAATTGCTGGCCGAGATGTGAACTGCCACAACTCAACAGGGCCACGTGTGCACCGCTCTCTTGTGCCAGCACCGCCACGTGCGCGAACGTGAGTGGCGGGCCAGCGTCGGATGCGAGCACGGCCGCGCTCAGAGCCCGTCGTCGAAGCAACCTGCAGACGCTCGCACGGCCCAGGTGGATCCCTTTGGCTCTCCGCTGAGCTCCATCGGCGGACGCTACCGTGCTGATGATGTCCGCGCTCAGCCGACTCAGCACGGCCGCAGTACTGGCTCCAGCGGCCGTCACCCAGCGCGGGTCCAGATCGGAGTGGAAGGCCTCCTTGAGTGGCGCCGCTGGAACTAGTGTCGGAACTGCCGCGCGCGCATCCGTGCGCAGAAAGGACACGCGCCGGCTGGCGTCGCCCTCGAGGTCGCCGAGCGTGGCGGCGACGACTTTGGCTGGACGCTTGCGCTTCTTGTCAGCGGGCATTCTCCAAAGTCAAGTCAAGTCAAGTCAAGTCAAGTCAAGATTCAAAATGGCGGTCGCCTTTCCGCCGCCTTTGGTGCCCATCGCTGGCGCGAGCGATCGGGAGGGCAGATCTCGACGCAACCTGCACCACTGGATAGCCCCGAGTCGGGGCATCATCCCCATCTTCTTGATCTTGATCATCGCGGCGCACCGGGGCTTCAACATCGTGCCTTTTCAGGAAGTCTACAGTACGGCAATGCAACACCGCTCCAGGGCCGACGATGGGAGCGGTCGGGGGCCTGCGCGAGGGCTGCTCCGATGGTCCAAGGTGTCGGTAGGGTCTGGCGTCCGCCGGCGCCGCGCGTCGAGCGCGCGCGGCCCTTCTCCGACGAGTTTTTGGTGTTTTGGGCTTGACAAGGGCACGTCAATCGATTTTGGCCAGGCAACAAGGGCGGCTGGCGCGGCGGCGGAAAGAGTGGTCGAGGGCGTTTCCGCGGTGCGCGCCACACACCCCGTCCTCTATCTCACGCATGCGCGCGCGTTCGCGACATATAGGTGTGGCGTCGATGGCGGCGCGAGAGGCAGACGGGCGGCGGGAGCAGCAGAGAGAGAGGGTGTCCGTGAGGCAGAGGGCGACGACGAGGACGAGGCCATGGCGGGCGACGAGAACATCTCGATGCAGGAGGCTGAGGGCGGCGGGGGTGACGCTACGGGTGGCATCAAGAAGGGGAAGCGTACGCGCAGCAAGCGGCCGAACGGTGGTCAACGGCAGCGGCAGGCGATGGAGAGGGCGGACCGTCGTCTGGCGGCGGACGAGGCGAGCGGGAGCTGAGCTGAACGGCGCGAGGGCGAGGGTTCCGAGTCTGTGTTGCTCACGCGACTGCAGTACGGGTCCTCTCCCTTGAGCTGGTAATCTCGGTGAGCGTGACGCTGCGCCGACCGGCCTCGAGCTCCTCGGTCGAGGCGCCTTTGTCCCTCCCTCTTTCTCTCCCCCAGTCCCCCATTTTATGCTTGACGCCACGGTCGATCTCGAGCCGATTTCCTCTTCGGCGTAAGAGTGGCGCTCATCGGCTCGAGATCGGCCCGTTACTTCTCACCTACTTGTTCTCCGAGGGCACGTATGTCAGCATCTATGACGTGTCACCTCTAGATGGACCCCCTCCGTCATCTCCGCCTACTCCCGTCCTCCCCTGCTGGCTTCCGGAGCACATTCGATAGGCTTCCGTATGGTTGTCTGTTGTTTATGTATAGACTTGACTTGACTTCTCCAAAGCTCTTCGTGGTTATGAATACAACAATACATGTACCCGATAAAAAGACACCGGGGGGAGCTGGGACACAACACGTACATGTTCCCGGTTTCCATTTTCGGACATCCATGGCGAAAGGCAGCTTCGTAGCGTCCAACGCGATGGTCGGCGCGCTCTGTCGCGGCGACGAGGCCAAGGCCGTGGGCCTCATCGACAGCGTCAAAGAAGCGGCCCACCTCGGGAAATGCCTTCTGAGTGCATGTGAGACTGGTCACCCTAAGTGCGCGAGGCTGCTGCTCGCCGCCCACGCCGCCGTCGACCAGGCAGACAGCGACGGCCGCACGCCTCTGATCGCCGCCTGCGACCAAGGTCACGGCGACTGCGTGCAGCTGCTGCTCGCCGCCCACGCCGCCGTCGACCAGGCAGACAGCCACGGCCGCACGCCTCTGATCGCTGCCTGCTTCAAAGGAAATGGCGACTGCGTGCAGCTGCTGCTCGCTGCCCACGCCGTCGTCGACCAGGCAAACAGCGACGGCCCCACGCCTCTGCTCGCTGCCTGCGTCAAAGGCGATGGCGGCTGCGTGCAGCTGCTGCTCGCCGCCCACGCCGCCGTCGACCAGGCAGCCAGCGACGGCCGCACGCCTCTGATCGCCGCCTGCGTCAAAGGCGATGGCGGCTGCGTGCAGCTGCTGCTCGCCGCCCACGCCGCCATCGACCAGGCAGCCAGCGACGGCCGCACGCCTCTGATCGCCGCCTGCTTCAAGGGCGATGGCGACTGCGTGCAGCTGCTGCTCGCCGCCCACGCCGCCGTCGACCAGGCAGCCAGCGACGGCACCACGCCTCTGTACGCCGCCTGCCTCAATGGCCACGGCGGCTGCGTGCAGCTGCTGCTCGCCGCCCACGCCGTCGTCGACCATATGGCCAGCGACGGCACCACGCCTCTGTACGCCGCCTGCCTCAAAGATCACGGCGACTGTGTGCAGCTGCTGCTCGCCGCCCACGCCGCCGTCGACCAGGCAGACAGCCACGGCTTCACGCCTCTGATCGCCGCCTGCTTCGAAGATCACGGCGGCTGCGTGCGGCTGCTGCTCGCTGCCCATGCCGCCATCGACCAGGCAGCCAGCGACGGCACCACGCCTCTGCACGCCGCCTGCATCAAAGGCGATGGCGGCTGCGTGCAGCTGCTGCTCGCCGCCCACGCCGCCGTCGACCAGGCAGACAGCAGCGGCAACACGCCTCTGCACGCCGCCTGCTACTATGGCGACGGCGACTGCGACTGCGTGCAGCTGCTGCTCGCCGCCCACGCCGTCGTCGACCAGGCAAACAGCCAAGGCCGCACGCCTCTGATCGCTGCCTGCCTCGAAGGCCATGGCGGCTACGTGCAGCTGCTGCTCGCTGCCCATGCCGCCATCGACCAGGCAAACAGCGACGGCACCACGCCTCTGATCGCCGCCTGCAGCAAAGGCTCGATCGACATAGTCAAGCTGCTCTTGCATGCCGGCGCACGCACCGACTTGCGATCCGCTTCCGGCACAGCCCTCGACATCGCAGAGGCCCAAGGCCACACCGTCATCGCAAGATTCCTGCGCAGCAGACGCCGCGCACCTGCGACGATCGCTGCTGCGGTCGCTCCGGTGTCGAGTGCGGAGCGTGCGGCAGCCGAGCGGGCAGCCGAGCTTGCCGCTGCGGCTCTGCTGGCTGAGGAGGAGGCGGAGGGCGCGCACAAGCAGCAGGCGCAGACGAACAAAGCGAGCAAGAAAGCCAAAGCCAAGCAGGCAAGGGCGAGCGAGGCGAGAGCGCCGGTAGAGTGTGCGTCAGCGGCCGCGAGTGGCAGCGCCGAGGCGGACAGCGAGGTGTCGGCGGCGGCTGGCGACGAGGACGGCGTGGGTTCCGCTCCTTCTGCCGCAGCCGACGAGGCGCTGCGTGTGGCCATGGCGGCCGCGCAGTACGAGGGCCTGGTCGGTGCGATCGAGGAGCACCACGCACGCGCAAGCGAGGGTGTGTTGGCGGAGGCGAGGGCGATGCGCGAGCGCTTGCACCAGAAGTGCAAGCAGGAGAGCCAGAAGCTGCGTCGCAAGCACGCGGCGGAGATGGAGATGCAAACCAGCCTGTCGAAGCTGTCACTGCACGAGGTCACACAGTCGCCGCCTGCCGCAAGCTCAGCATCCGCACACGCGGCGCCAGCATCGGAGGCTACTGAGGCACCCTCGGCGCCGCCCGCGGCCGTCGCCCTCACGCTCGCCGAGCTTGCGGCGGCGACGGACGGCTTTGGAGAGCAGCGGCTCATCGGCAGCGGCGGCTACGGCAACGTCTACACCGCGGATGCGCTGTCGTCGCTGCGGCCCGAGGCGCTGCCGCTGCGGCTGCGCCACAAGCCCATCGCCGTCAAGTGCGCCAAGTCGGGCGTGCACGATCTCACCGACCTGCGGCGCGAGGTGAGTGTGCTGCAGCAGTGCAGCCACCCGCACGTGCTACCGCTGCTCGGCTACTGTCTGGAGCACGGGGCGCCGCCGTGCCTCGTCTTCCCGCTGATGCGCGGCGGCAGCTTCGCCGATCGGCTGTGGCCGAAAGAGGCCGACTCCGAGCACCTGCGCCGCCTCGGCCTACCTGCGTCGCTCAGCCCGTTGATGTGGCACGAGCGCCTGCGCATTCTACGCCAGGCGACCGACGCGCTGCTCTACCTGCACACGCCAGTGCCTGGCGGCAAGGGTGCCGTCGTCCATCGCGACTTCAAGCCTGAGAACATCCTGCTCGACGATGAGCTCAACGCCTACCTCGCGGACACGGGATTCGCCAAGATGGACGCCGGGCCCGAGGCGTCGAAGATGAAGAGCGCGTCGAATGCGTTCTACCTCACCCTCGGCTATCTGGACCCGAGCGTTTCGGCAGGCGGCGCGTACTCAGCTGTGACTGATGGCTGGGCGCTGGGCATCACGCTGCTCGTGGCGCTTACCGGCCGCTCACCTTTGAAGATCATCAACAAGTGCGAAGAGGAGTTTGAGCTCGATTTCGCCGAGATCGACGCCGAGAAGCTCGCCGACGCCGGGGCGGACTGGCCCCCGATTGTGGCGACGACGATCAAGGACGTCGTCCAGTCTGCCGTGTCAGGTCTTTGCCACGACAAGGAGCGGAAGAGGCTCACGGTGTCCGCCGCACTCGCGACGCTCACGAGCCTGGTGGATGAAGATGGCAGCAGAGGCAGTGGCCAGGGCGCGCCCCAGGACTCGGTGCTTTCAAGCTCGGAGCAGACCGCGAGCAAGGCGGCTGGCTACGTGCCCTCGCCGCTCTCGATGCAAGTACGCGAAACGCGCAAGGGCACCGATGCACACAAGAGCATCAAGGACAACATGCTGCTCGCGTTCAGCAACCTGATGCCTCGACTCGACGCCATCTACGCAGCAAGGGCAGCGCAGGCGCCCGAGGGCTTTGAGGAGCGCATCAACTATTGGCATCGTGAGTGTGGCATGCGGATCGACCTGAAAGATCGGTTGCACTCGCTCCGCATTTGGGCGAATGCCGCGCGCCACCTCGACGACGATCGGTGGCGCCGCGATGGCCCACGGGACGAGGCGGAGGCGTCGCAGCTAGTGTCCGCGGTGAAGACGGCGCTCGAGGCGCTCGAGGGCGCTTCCTCACGTACACGATGAGTATCATCGCGACAGGACGCCATGGCGTCATCAGATACATTACACTACCACAGAGGCGTCATCAGAGGCTTCATCAGATACATTACACTATCGGGGGCACACACGCGCACGCTTTTTTACGTACCGAGAGGCTGTGTACGTTGTTAGGTGTACGCGGTCCCGTAGCTTTTAGCCTGAGCCCGTCAGCGTGTGCTCGAAAAAATCCGCAGCTGAATACAGTGAAACGCGCCGGGCACGTACCGGACACCGCACGAATCACGATAGTCGACGCATAAATCGCCTCGCCAAATCCTCGCCAACTAGTCTCCAGCAAGAGCTCAGATGAAGATCAACATGCACGTGTCAAGCTAGGGCGCCTGCAAGCTGCATCGGCCATCACGATCACGCCCTTTCGGCTCTCCAAACTCCAAACGATTAAGGGGACCCCCGACGCAAACCCGCTCAGATGTCCACGACCTTGCCTGGGTTGAGGATGTTGAGTGGGTCGAGACTTCGCTTGAGCTCCCGCATCATCTCGACGGTGTTCTCGCCGTACTGAGGCACGAGATACTTCTTCTTGCCCACGCCTATGCCGTGCTCGCCTGTGCACGAGCCGCCCGCGGCGAGTGTGCGCGCCATCAGCCGCTCATTGATGGCGTTCAGCTTCGCCACGTACTCGGGAGGATCGTCGTGACGCACAAGGAGGATGCAGTGGAAGTTGCCGTCGCCCGCGTGCCCAAAGATGGGACCCCATACGCCCGAAGAGGCCACGTCATCCGCCGTCTGGCGCATCACCTCCGCCAGTCGCGAGATGGGCACCACCGCGTCCGTCACTATCCCGCGCGAGCCCGGGCGCAAAGCGAGCGCCGCGTAGTACGTCGAATGGCGCGCCGCCCAGAGGCGCCGGCGCTCGCTTTCGGAAGTCGCCCACTGGAAAGAGCCGCCGCCGCTGTCATCGCAGCACTCCTTGGCGACCGAGGCGATGGCGCCCACCATCTCATCAGAGACGCCTTCAAACTCGAGGAACAGAGTCGGGCCCACGGGCACATCGGGCACCTGATGAGGGAGGCCATCAGCGTGGGCTCATCAGTGGAATCATGAGCGGTCATCAGAGGAGCAGAGTCGGACCCACGGGCACCTAATTAGGGACGCAGCCATACGTGACCTAATTAGGGCATGTCGCTCACCTCGGTGGCATAGGAGTTGAAGGCGCGAATGGCGGACGCGTCGAGCAGTTCACAGCGCGCGAGGGGCACGCCGCTCTGCAATAGGCTCGCAACGGCCGCCGCTGCCGCCTCGAGGGTCGGGAAGAGGCACGTGGCTGCACTCACGGCCGCCGGCAGCGGATACAGCTTGAGCTGCGCCTCTGTGATGATGGCCAGGGTCCCCTCACTGCCCACGAGCAGTCGCGTGAGGTCATACCCTGCGGATGACTTGCGCGCGCGCCCACCGGTACGCACCACCGCGCCGGACGCAAGGACCTAATCAGGGACGCAGCCATACGTCACCAGAGGCCATCCGATTGCAATCAGAGGCCATCAGCTAGCATACTGCAGTCAGCCCCAAAGTATTCTCACGCATGGTACCATAACGAACGGTGCTCGTGCCGGAGGCGCCGCAGGCGACCATGCCGCCTAGCGAGGCGTCCGCGCCCGGGTCGACGGGGAAGTGCAAGCCCGTCTCGCGCAAGTGCGAGTTCAGAGACTTGCGCGTCACCCCTGCCTGTACGCGGCAGTCCATGTCCGCTGCGTTCACCTCCAGGATGCCGTTCATCTCGGAGAGATCGAGGCAAACGCCGCCGTGCACCGCCTGTATGTGGCCTTCGAGTGATGTGCCCGTGCCAAAGGAGATGAGTGGCGTCCGAGTCTCCGCGCACAGCCGGACGACCGCCGACACCTCCTCAGTGCTGTGGGCGTAGACGACCGCTGAAGGCGGAACCGACGGGTGGTGTGATTCGTCATCGCCGTGCCGATCAAGGATTGAGGCGTTCGTGGTCACACGGTGCACCACACGCTCCAACTGCGCCAGCAGCGCGTCGCCGACCGAGACACGCGCAGCAGCGGTCGTGAAGCGTCGACGCACCAGCATATGATGAGCGAAATTCCACAAGCATTTCGTCATTTTTTATCGTTCTCCGAATTCAAGTCTCCGTGTACAGGGAGACACACGTGTTGAAGAGAGCGCGGCAGAGAGGTGTGGCCCGTTTGATTCTTTGCGGAATCCCGCGCCATGCGCAAAATCGCTTTGGAGTTCACCTCTCATGTTCGCCCTCGCACTCCTGTCCGCCGCCGCGTTCCCGCCGGCCACGCAGTATACATGGCGCGGCCACAAGTGCTCCTACGTCAAGGCGGGCCAGGGCCCACCTGTGTTGCTGCTTCACGGCTTCGCTGGCAGCGCATTCAACTGCTGGCGGAGCACGGTGCCAGCGCTTGCTGCCACGCACACCGTCTACGGCCTTGACCTGCTTGGACTCGGCGCCAGCGCTCAGCCAGCAAACGTCGAGTACAGCATCGATCTGTGGCGCGAGCAGTGCGCCGACTTTCTGCGGGAGCACACGAGCCGCGAGCCGCCGATCATCATCGGACATTCCTTCGGTTCGCTCATCGCCCTGGAGCTGGCGCGGGAATGTGCCTCCGTGGGCTCGCCGGTGCGTGGCGTCGGCATGATGAACTGCGGCGTCGGCATGAACAACAAGAACGCGCTCAAGGTCGAGGGCTGGCGAGCGCGCCAAGCGGCCAAAGGCATCGACGTTGAGCCTGCGGCGGAAGGATGGCAATTAGCCTTCATTGGCGCCGTGCTGGCGCTGGTCGATGCCATCTTCAACCAGCGGTGGCTGCTGACCTTCATCCTCGACAAGTTTGCCACCGCGGACAATGTGCGCAGCGCGCTCCAGCGCAGCGTCTACGTCAACCCCGAGTGCGTGACGGACGACCTCGTCGATGATTACCTCTCACTGGCTACGGACAAAGAGGCGGCCGTGGAGGTACTTCGCCAAATCTATACCAATGACGGCGGTCCGCTTCCCTTCGACGCCGCCGACGCCCTGCCCGATGATCTGCCCATCCTCGTCGTGTGGGGTGACACCGACAACCTGGCACCGATCACGGGACCAGTCGGCCGCTACTTCCGCCAGCGCGCACAGGCGCTGCCAGCCACACGTTTTGAGGAGATCCACGCCGGCCACGTGCCACAGGACGACAGCCCGGAACAGGCCAATGCCATATTGAGAGAGTGGCTGGCGGGCGTGTAAGTGGGTTGCACGCGACATTGGCGGGCGGCGTGTGAATGTTCTTCTGCTTCGTTCTACTAAACCTTACACCTTCGCTCATGCCTTCGCTATGTCAAATCACAAATGGCACATGAACTTTGTTCTCACAGATCGTCCGGGCGATCCAACGCACTTCGATCCACAGCTTTCCCGCGCGCCTGATTTGCTCGGCCGCCAGCGGCTGGATGATGCCGCGGCACCTTGGACTCGCCGAGCCTTCCGATGGCCCGATCCAGTAGATCCTGATGCTCATAGCAATCGCTGAACTCGACGCCACGCGAGACGAGAAGTGAGACCAACTCGGCAGAGCTCATGGCCTGAAGTCGACCGACCGAAACAGTACTCGTCGAGGCTTCCGGCGGTGGCGCAGCCGCTTTCTGCGCACTGGCGGCCCTTGCAGCGGCAGCTCGCCCAATCTCCTTTGCGTACGCAGGCTGCACGCCAGCGTCTCTTGCCTTCGCCTCTTGGATCTTGGCCATAATGTCGCGAGCACTCAAGCCGCCCGGTCCCTTAAAATTGTCCGCATTGCAGAGAGTCCGCGATGACGGCAGCTGCAAGCCCAGCAACGCCCGGCGTGCCTTCATCGACCCGTGTCCAACTCCTGTGCGTGCAAAGTTGTATAAGCCCACTGATAGGGTTTCGTCGCGCCTTCGCGCCGCTATCGCGCTCTGCTGCTGTGTCACGCGTGGGGACACAGCGATCGTGGTACGGTACGTACTAGATAGGGGGGATTGGTCATTTAGATGCCCGTCGGGTTAGCACTTCCTCTCGGGAGTGCGGACCATTGGGTAGTGAGGTCCCGTGTCCGGGACCGGGAGCAT
>JWZX01001293.1:0-13441 GCA_001275005.1 Chrysochromulina tobinii
CGTTTGGGACCGGTCAAACGAGTATTGTACCGACCTCGTACATGCTTGGGCCGGAGGTACACGCATCAGTAACGTGTGTAGGCTTTACCAACGACCCGCATTCACTCATTTGTCGGAAAGCGACGCGCTTGGTTTCACCCCGGCATGCAACACGTCTACGACTTTCGCGACGGGTTGCAACTATTTTCCGTGTCAAGACGTACCCCAGTTCAACCCCGACAATACAAATCGGCTGCGTCATCGGCGATAGCCAGCTGAAGGATCATTGGCGTAGTAAAGCTTCAAAGTACGTCGAGATGCGGACGGTAGGGATGAGCGAGCGTTTTGTGGGAGCGTCCAATCTTTGGCCGTTCCGAGAGCACGGTTGAATGTGGCGTTGATTGCATCTCCAGTCAACCCCGCGGCCAGCAGCTGGCGAGGTGAGAAGCCAGCTATCACCAGCAGCTCTATGCTGTAACCTGCTGCCTCCATCTCAGCAGCATCGGCTCCAGCTATTCGCAACTCGGCAGCTCCGAACCCAGCGTCCCGCAGCGATCGCGCATCGAAACCCGCAGCCTTGAGCTGCGTCGCCTTGAAATGTGCAGCAGCCAGTTCAGAAGCCGTGAACCCGGCGGTCTGCAACGCGGCCACCTTGAACCCGGTAGCCTTAAGCTTGCGTGCATCAAAGCCGGCAGCTCGAAGTGAAAATGCATCGAAACCGGCCTTCTTCAATTTGGGTGCCTTATAACCCGCAGACGCCAGCTCCGAAGCTGAGAATCCCACCTGCTTCATAGTTTGAGCTCCAAATCCTGCAGCCTTCAGTTGGCGAGCGTCATCACCAGTCGCTCGCTGCGCTGCTGCAGCGGCAGCAACGGCGTGTGACGATCGCAGCCTGCGATTGAGTAGTGATGAGTAGATGCGGTCCAGCATGGCCAGCATGTTTCTGCTGAAGGCGACCAGGAAAGTTGACAGGTGTGAACGTGCATTCGCGTTTCTCACACTGAAAGAGAAGAAACAAAAAAATTCCGCGTCGTGTTGAACATTCACGTGTGCGACGTGTGAAAACAATGGTGGAGGCTCGTTGCTCAGCTCAGACACACGTGCCCCGGTGAATGCTACCCGCATCATTGCAGGCCCTCTCGGCACTACTTACGCACGCACGTTCAGGAACGATCACAGCACCGGCCCGAACTGTCGCCGTCAAGGCTACTTCCGCCGCCGCATCGCCGCCGCCGCTGGCGCCGAGTGCACCCAACGGCGCTACGCCGCCTCCTAAGCGTGAGGACGTGATCGAGTGCTCCTCTGCCTCATTGTCATCCGCTGCAGAGCTGTGCAGCAAGGTGACGGTCATATTGGTAACCTCGTTCACCCCAGCTTGCCCGGCGACTGCACTCATCGAGGCCACGCTGGCGTCCTTCGCCTTTGTGCCCGGCTTGGAGCTCTGCTCGACGGTGATCGTGTGCGACGGGTACGTTGCTTCCAGCAAGCGCCGAACCAAGGCGGGGCGGCTGATCAGCGAGGACGAGGCGCCGTACCGTGCGTACATCGACGCCCTGCGCAAGCTCGTCGACACTGCACGCTCGTCGACGCCCGCCGGCGCCTCGCTGCCGCCGGCGCTGGCGCGCGCGTCCGTGCTGGCGCTCGAGAGCCACCACGGGTTCGGGTGGGCGGTCAAGGCCGCTCTCGAGTCGGGCCTGGTCCGGACGCACTACATTCTCGTCGTCCAGCACGACCGCGCCTTTATGCGCCCGTTCGATATGGCGCGCGCGATCGGCTGCATGCAAGCCGACGAGGATGTCCGTTACCTGCTGCTGCCCACCCGCTCGACGCGTCATCATGAGCAGACGATGCTGTGTAACCACCGTGTGAGGATGCCGCGGCGTACCATTCACGGCGCGCGTCTCCTCACACTCGCATTCTGGTGGGACTCGACACACCTTGCCACCGCTGCGCACTATCGCGACTTTGTGTTTCGGGAGCGGTGCGCTCAGCACGGCGCCTTGCCCGAGGAGACGAGCCTGAGTGCGTCTGATTGCCCACGATTGCCCCCCTCATCAGGTGCGTCCGGCGCGGCACTTTCCCTGAGGATACGCTGGGGAAGCAGCTGCTGACTGAGGTGAAGGAAAGAGGAGCGTGCGCAGCAGCGCGCTACCACGCCTTCCTGTGGGAGAACGCGAACCAGTGCACCGAGACTGATAATGCCGACGGCAGTGTGGTGGGCCACCTCAATGGGCAACACTGGCGCGCCTGGGTGACCGAGTCGGACGAGGTGATCGGCACGCCGGCGGACGGGTCGATGCCGCTGCCGCCGCCGCGAACGACTGCTGGTGCCCAGTTTGCACTTCAGAACAGTCGGCTGCACCATTTCCGTCGGGAGATGGCCACGCTGAGGCGCGGCGAGGCAGACGAGGCGGAGGAGGCGGAGGTGGAAGAGGAGGCGGAGGAGGAGGCGGAGGGGAGGTCGAACGAGCAGCCACTGCCCTTGACGCCGCCGCCCTCATCGCCGCCGCCCTCATCACCGCCGCCCTCATCGCCGCCGCCCTCACCGCCGCCGCCCTCACCGCCACCGCCCTCACCGCCGCCCTCGCCGCCGCCGCCGCGGCCGCCGCCACCGCCGCCGCCGCTGCCAACGCGGGTCAGGCTGAGCTCACCGCCCTCGATGAATCGGGACGCCATGCGCGATGCAACAGGCAGCCCGCCGCGCGCCGTCGTGGGCGCATCGTCGGTTCACTGCGTGGACGTGAGTTTGCGCCTCATATCGCGTGACGCACCCGCCGCCGACGCACTGCACCTCTCGGTACGTGTGTGCCCCTCGGCCTCGCAGCTGGAAGCGTCGACGCGACCGCTAGTGACGGTGGTGCTTCCGATCTTCAACGGTGAGGGTTGGCTGGATGAATGCTTGGGAGCCTTGCTTCGACAGACGTGGGTAAGTCGCCATGGGTTGCACAGACCAGCCGCCGCGCCCAGCACCGACGGCGCGGGCGACGACTGCAGCGTCGGCGGGGTGTATGAGAACGGTCACGACTGCGCACCGCCACACACCGCCTCCGCCTCCCTCGCCAATGCGGGCTTGATCGAGCTCTCCGCCTTCGATGACGGCTCGACTGACGAAACCTGGGCTCGATTGACGAAGCACTGGGCGCCGTACCTGCGGGCATGCGGCTGGCGCGTGGTGCTGGGGCGTGGCGCGCGCCCACCCGGCGGGTATGCCCGTTGCCAAGGGCGTCTGATGGCTCTCGATTGCGTCTGTTGGCACGCGGTGGCCTCCCTCATCAGGGGTGATGACCTCTGATGACCTCTGATTGCCTCCCTCATCAGGTGCGGCTTCGCCAAGAACCGCGCGGTTCGTCAATCGTCGGGCGTGTGGCTCCTCTTCCAGGTGGGCACTGATTGCCTCTGATCACCTCTGATGACCGCCTCTGATGACCACCTCTGATGACCGTCTCTGATGAGCCATCTCATTTGGCCCCTTATCGCTGCAGGACGTGGATGACGTGTCACTGCCCGAGCGGCTCGACCGACAGCTCGAGGCAGCCGCACGCCAGCCCGAGGCGCTCATCGGAACGCGCGTGCGGCGCGAGCCGGACGGGTCGACCGCCCGCTACGTGAGCTGGGCGAACGAGATGCCATCTGAGCAGCTCGTGCTCCACAGGTTTCGTGAATGCACGCTGCTCATGCCCACGTGGTTCGTGTCGCGCGCGGCCTTTGACGAAACCGGCGGCTTCGCCGAGGTCAAATGTGAGGACCTGCTCTTCTTACACGCGCACGTGCGCCGTGGCGCGCCGCTCTATCGCGTGGACGGTCCTCCATTGGTCGTGTACCGGTATCACGCTGCGGCCGCGACGCATGCAATCCCCCGCCAGACGATCCTGGGCCATCGCGTCGCCGCCTTCGAGCGCGACCAGCTCGGCGCTCAGCACGGCGCGTGGTCGCGCTTCACCATCTGGGGCGCCGGGCGCGACGGGCGCGACTTTTTTAAGCGGCTGAGCTCCGAAGCGAGATCGCGCGTGCTCGCCTTTTGCGACGTAGACGCGAAGAAGGTGGGCACCACCTACCAGTACTACGAGCACTTTGTGCCGGTCGTGCACTACACGCAGGCGCAGCCGCCCTTTGTCCTCTGCGTCTGCCTCGACCGCACCAACGGCGCCTTCGAGGCCAATCTCGCCTCGCTCGGGCTGCGTGAGGGTGCGGACTACTTGCACGTGGGCTAGAGGAGATTTGCACGCATTTTTCTAACGAACTCTTCACACTTCCTTTTTCCGCGCAAGCTCTCGAGCACCACTTTGCCTTTTTTGGTTGAAGGAAACCAAAGACCCTAAAAGGGGACGTAAACCATGTGGCTCTCGGTGCTGCTCCTTGGCGTGCCGCTGAGGGACACGGCGGATCTAGCGCTAAATTTAGACGCTCACGCGAAGCATACCGCGGGTACTGAGGACCTCGCGGGCGACCTGCTCCAAATGGCCCGTGGCGAAGCTGAGCCTGCTCACGGGCCCGACTTTGCGGAGAATCTGGCTCTGTGGCAAGCACAGGATTTCGATGACCTCCGCAGAGCCAGGGCTCGAGCAACAAGCGATTTCGAAGACACTAAGAGCGCACATGACCTTGAGCACATGACCACTGCGCCTACGGGCACGCATTTTGTGCACACGCGTGGGGATCTTGTGCACGCTCGTGAGGCGATGAAGCATGGCCGTGAGGCGATGAAACGCGCGCACACGACCGCACGCGACATCGAGCTCACGACCTCTGGGCCAAAGGACGCACATCTTATGCACGCTCGTGCAGAGATGAAGCATGGCCGTGAGGCGATGAAGCACGGCCGTGAGGCGCTTCGTGAAACACGTTTCATGACCGCGCAAGCGCGGCAGCCGCATCACGCAAAAGAGCAGATGCCAGTGCCGCCGACCGATTTCGCGGAGGAGTTGGCCAAGGAAAAGTCTGAGAACCTCTACCGCGAGCTCGGCCCGTCCCGTGCGTCGCCCGAGTTTGCGGCCGAGCTGGCCAAGTGGCAGGAGGAGAAGGATATCGAGACGGAGCGCCAAAGGAATAACCTGACCCAGGCAAACGCGAACTCAAACCCGAAGCTGAGCCCGAACGCAAAGGAGGCCGAGCGCCTGTGGACGGTCGACAAGGATAAGGCCTTCGAGATGCAGAAGCGCAAGGCCAAGGACGCGGCACTCCTGTGGAAGGGCGCTGCGGAGGAGGCGGCGGAGGCGTATAAGCTCAAGGATAAGGCCTTCCAAGAGGAGAAGCGCAAGGCGCTCGAAGCGTCCCTCTTGTACAAGGGCGCTGCCGAGGAGGCTGCCGCAGCTGAGCGCAAGGAGCGTGAGGCTCGCTTCGGGGCTCTGCATGCGCCGGCGGTGGCTGGTACCAAGCCCGCGCTCGGGGCCGCCCCCAAAGCCGCACCGGCGCCAGCGACGGCCCCCGGGACCGCAGCGGCCCCGAAGCCCACGTGGCGCGACCCGGCGGCCGCTCCCACCAAGCCGGCCGTGGCTCCCAAGCCCGCGCCGGCCGTCGTGCCGGCACCGGCTCAGGTGGCAGCAGCTCCCAAGCCCCACCCGTGGACACCCAAACCGGAGCCCGTCGCCGAAGCGCCCGCAGCGGCGCCGGAGCGCGAGGTGGCGGCCGCGCCCAAGCTGGTCAAGGCGCCACCCGCGTTGGCGGCCAAGCCCGCGGCGGCGCCAAAGGAGCCGCTGTACAAGGGGCATCCGCAGGTGCTCGTCATCGTCTCTGACCACGGGAGCGGCACGTCGGATTTGGGAGTGGCCCTCAATACGCACCCGTGCATGCATGACCTGATGGAGCCGTTTGGCGAAGCTTTCGCGCTCTGGTCCTCGAGCAAGCTCCCCGAATGCGACGAGATGCGAACCGTCAAGAACGCCCTCTTCGACGCCGACACGCACACCCTCGTCAACGCGGTCAACGCGAAGCTTTCGGGCACGATCGATCGCGTACTCTCCCATGTCAACCACTCCCCCTTCACAACGGACTACTCGGTGCTCTACAAGGACCTCGACTACAACCTCGCCGAGTACTTTGTGCGCGTGCGTGACCTCGTGTGCTCGAACGACGTCAGCGGCAAGTGTCCACCGGAGGACTGCGCGATCGTGCTCAAGCTGTTCCCAGCGTACGTGGACGTGAGCACGGACGGGCAGAAGGTTCGAACGGATCTGCCTGATAAGTGCGCCGCCGCCAAGAACGCGAGGAACGCGGTCGCGTGGTCGGATGCGCTCCTTTCGCTGCAGACGAACCCCAAGGTGGCGACGCTCCAGTACAACCGCAATGAGCTCGACAGGCAATTCTCCAACTTCCACCGGTTCAGCCAGGCCGGGACCAAGTTCGACTGCACGCTCCCCCGCTCACCCACAGCGTTTGCGGTCGTCGCGAAAGACTTTACGGACACCCAGCTCGAGGCGGAGGACTGCTGGAAGGGTACCGAGGGTGCCGACCTGTGCCTTGGCGAGGCCCTGAAGCTCGTCGGCCTGAATGCGACCGCCATGATGGGCAAAGGCACGAACGTGATGGTGGGTGAGCTGTACATGCGCGCCTCGACCGGTAAGCTCGCCTCAGCAAGCTGCTCCAGCAACCCGAGCGCCTCGTTTACGCGGATTGCGACCGGCGTCCAAATGATTGCACCCGAGCAGCAGCCAGGAGGCGTGCCGCCGCAGCAGGCCTACCCGCCGCAGCAGCAGGCGTACCCGCCGCAGCAGGGAGGCATGCCACCGCAGGGCTACCCGCCTCAGCAGGGCTTCCCGCCGCAGCAGCAAGCTTACCCACCGCAGCAGGGCTTCCCACCGCAGGGCTACCCGCCGCAGCAGGGAGGCATGCCGCCGCCGCAGGGCTACCCGCCGCAGCAGGGCTACCCGCCGCAGCAGGGAGGCATGCCGCCGCAGGGCTACCCGCCCGGTCAGTATGCGTGGAGCCCCGGGAACAAGTGGCAGCACGAGAAGGGGACACGTCGCAAGGGGCATGTGGTGGCCTGGCAGCACACTAGCCACACGGCTGGCGAGTGAAGACGCGCAAGGTGGCAGCATGCAAGTGATAGAAGGCACGCAAAGTGGCAGCACGGGATTGGTATGCGGCCGGAAGCTTCCAGGAATCTCGGGACGTTGCATGCGAGCGCACGCCGACCGAGGACGGTGGCGCTGTGACGGGCTGTGTGTGAAGAGGTCGCGCTCCAGGCAAACGGGCGGGCCTACCAAATATGGCAAGTGACCTGCCCGTCGCTGATCGGGTTGGCTCCGGGAGGGGGGATTCCCTGTGTACACGTGGGCCGTAACAGAGCGTCTTCTGTGCAGAGTGCATGTCGGCAAAGATGCTTGCTTGTGAGAAGCTTGATTGTGAACGTGTGAGTTGGTTGCGTACATGTCCCGACCCCGGTAACTGAAATACCTTGCTTCTCATTGTGAATGGGGGCTCCCACGCCGAGCGTGGAGCGTGGTGGAGGGACTCGCGCCGGGCTGACCTCCCCTGTGGGGTAAATGGAGCAGATTCGAGTTCGACGCGGGGAGCACTCCTCCCCGTTTTCCCCACAGGGGAGTCGTGGGAGCCCCATTCACAGTGAGAAAGGAGGGGCTGCGGGGAGGGGCACGATCGGCGATGCGGCGATTCTCCACATCCGTCGGGCCGCGTGTGCTCGCCACCCTGTCCAAATCGGTTGAAATCGGCACGCCACCACGCACCCTCATCTCTGGTCTCAGCCTGACGCTGCGCCAGGGCGAGCGCTGGGCACTCGTCGGTCCCAACGGCAGCGGCAAGTCGACGTTGTCCCAGCTGCTCGCTGACACGGTCTCCGCGGACGCCAGCGCGTCGGCGGCAGAGTACGTCTCATTTGACAGCCACCGCCAGCTCCGCCGCGACGAGGCACGCACCTTTCGCGAGAGCCGCTTCGGCGTCGAGCATAAGCGAGCTACACCCGCATCCTTTCTCTTCCCAAACCTCCACCCTCCCGACACAGACACCGAGCGGGCGGCTCTCAAGGGCTTCCAAGCGCCGCGCACGCGCCTCTCGCCGCTCCCCGTGCCGTACGATGCCACAGGCGACCATCCGCTCCTCTCGGAGCTCGAGCGCGCAGCGACCACAGGGGAGGCGGGCCGTTTGCTCGATCGGTTCAGGCGAGTGCCACTGCGTGCCACTACGTGCCACTGACTGCCTCCACTGAGTGCCACCAAGTGCCCCTGAGTGCCCCTGAGTTCCACCGAGTGCCACTGTGGAGTGCCCCAAAGCACCACTCGTTCGCACCCAATGCCACTGAGTGCGTCCGATTGCTACCTGCTCGATCGGTCCAATGCCACTGAGTGCGTCCGGTTGCTACCTGCTCGATCGGTACAGCCTGCTCGAGGCACGCCATCGGCCACTGTACGTCCTCTCCACTGGCCAGCTGCGCAAGGTCCAGCTCGCGGCTTGCCTGCTCTCGCCTCCGAGGCTACTGCTGCTGGACGAGGCTCTCGACGGCCTCGACGCAGCCTCGCGCAGAGAGGCGATCGAGGCGATTGCGCGCACGAACCACGAGCACAAGGCGACGCTCGTGATGGTGGCGCATCGTCGGGAGGACCTGCCGCACACACCGACGCACGCGCTCCTGCTCGGTCAGGGCTCGGGGGCTGGCGGCTCGGCGGCTGGCGGCTCGGGGGCTGGCGGCTCGGCGGCTGGCGGCTCGGGGGCTGGGGGCACGAGGGGGCCCACGGGCACAGGATGGCGAGCAGGCGAGTGGAAAGTGATGGAGGCAGAGGTCACCGCTCTGCTCGAAAGCGCAGACTCCGGGGATGGCGGCGGCTTCGCACAACATGAGGTTGGGGCCCCACCCATCACGCCGCCGCCGCCGCCGCCGCCTCCACCACCCGCAAGCAAGGCGGCGGCGGTGCCGACGACGACGGCGACAAGTGACGAGCCGCGGCCGGTGGTCGAGTTTGACAAGGTGCAAATCCGGTACGACTGCGGCGCGCGCTGCTTTGTACCGCCCCTCAGTTGGACAGTGTGCGAGGGCGAGAACTGGGCCGTGGTGGGTGGGAATGGAGCTGGGAAGACAACCCTCGTCGACCTCATCTCAGGCGAGTGTGATTGCGAGTGTGATTGCGATCTGATTGCGATCTGATTGCGATCTGATTGCGATCTGATTGCGATCTGATTGCGATCTGATTGCGAGTGTGATTGCGAGTGTGATTGCGATCTGATTGCGATCTGATTGCGATCTGATTGCGATCTGATTGCGATCTGATTGCGATCCGATGACCTCGTTATGATGGCAAGACGACCCTCGCGCTCGGCTACCCGAACCCCAAGCCCAACCCCAAGCCTCGCCCTCGTCGACCCGAGCTCAGGCGAGAATGTGCTCGGCTACCAGCAGTCCATCAAGCTCTTCGGCCGGCCAAAGGGCAGTGGGGAGTCTGTGTGGGAGATCAGGCGGCAGCTCGGCGTGATCTCGACGGCGACGCACATGGAATACGTGGACCACGCGGAGGCGGTCATGCTCGGCGAGCGGCGCGCGGGAAGCAAGCAGGTGAGATGCGCTTGAATGGCTGGATTGGCTTGATGGTCTGGATTGGCTCCTTCATTGATTTACATGATGGATGGATTGAGACTTTGGAATGCTCGGTTGGCAGGTGAGCACGTGGGAGGTCGTGTGCTCAGGCTTCTTCGACTCCATCGGACTGTACGCCGAGCCGAATGCCGCACAGGTCGAGGTGGCGAAGCGCTGGATCGAGTGCTTTCGATTGACCGATCTGGTGATCCCTCCAAAGCAGCAGCCTCCCGTGTCGTCTCGTGGGGGGGCGGGGGGGTACGCCGCCGCGGCAGCCAAGGCGAAGGCCCTCCTTGCGGGCGGGAACAGCGGCGGCGGCGGCGATGGGAGCGCCGCCGGGGAGGCGCGCAACTTTTGCCACCTCTCGTTCGGACAGCAGAAGCTGATCTTACTCTGTCGGGCCGTTGTGAAACGGCCGCGGCTGCTGCTGCTGGACGAGCCCACGCATGGTCTCTCGTCTGAGAATCGTGCGCGGCTGCTCGGGATGCTTGGTACCCTCGCGGCCGATCCGAGCGTGGCCATCGTCCTCGTGACCCACCGCAAGGACGAGATCGAAGCGCTCGGTTTTGAGCACTTTCTGAGGCTCGATGGGGGTGAGCGGACGGCCGAGGCCTGAGCGTGTCGAGGCGCCCAACCTACGCCAGCACGGCGCTCGACGTGAGCTGAGCTACCTTTCCAAATACGGTACACGTACAGTACGAGAGGGCGGTCACAGTTCCATGTCACAGTTCGTCAAAGAATTCTTACCGATGTCCGACTAATCCGATATGTACATACACATCTTCCCTTCACACCTGTCTGGGGTCGCGTTGTGCTCGCGGCGCAACATTTCCAGGTACCCAATTCCACGGCTGCCCACCCGCGAGCCACCTGCGAGGCGCATTCACCGCGCGTCCGGACCCCGACCGAGTCTACATTAGAACAACTCGCTCGCGAAACGTAAAATCGGGATTCAAGTGTTTCCGTTTCACAAGTATCACAACACATCCGAAAGTTGTCGCGCTCGCAAAGAGGACAGGGTCAAGCTCGCGAAGTCGCGCTCGGAAGCGGTTCGGGACACGCCGGACCACGATGCCGATAATGTTCAAAGCGCACGAAGCAGCGAAGGAGCAAGGCCAGCACATGTCATGGGCCTGTTCGACGTGCACGTTGAATAACGTCGCCAGCGCACGCCATTGCAAGGCGTGTGACGCGCCACGGCCGGGCGGCGGTCCGGTCCCCGAAGCCGTCACATCGCCGGAGGAAGATGGCATGTGGCCTAGGGCGCCAGGAGCTGCCGAGCCATTTCCATCGTACGCTGGCGGCCATGGACGCGGCGCAGTTCGAAGCGCTCCAGATGGCGGCCGCCGACCCGGCGCTCCAACTCAATCTCCACCCATCTGGGGCTCCTTCGAGCGCAACACGGGCACGTGGACGCCCTACTCGGCCACCGAGACCGCCGCCATCGAGGATGCGTTCGCTCGGGGCCACCCATCCATCTACCTGCCAACGTGCTTCAACGCGACGGTCCACTTCAACCGATTCGGCGGCCACCACCACCAGACGACGCCGGCCGTAGGCAGCAAGCCTGAAGGCTACCGCAGCGTGCTTCGGGGCACGGCCGGCATGAAGGCGACGCTGCACTGGGATGGCTCGATGTGGCGGCTCGAATTACCAAACTTCCACACGGGGTACGAGCAGCAGGTGGAAATCTACGCTGCACCGATGATAACTGAACATCAGGCTTTGCTCTTGTACAAGGCTCTCGAGGAAGCAAAGAAGCGGGAAGAATCGGCCAAGATCCGCGAGGCACAACTAGTCGAAGAATTGAATGTGGCGAAAGCAAAAGCGATACACGACTTCCAGTCCAAGCAGGCTGAGCAGGCCTTACAGGATGAGCGCCGTTTCGGACGCGTCGTTGCCATGGCTCCTGTCAGTCAGTACACAGCTGACGAAGGGAAGTCCGCCTGCACTACGATCGCCTGCTTTGGAGCGCTCGAAATGCTTCAGAGGCTTCGCACGTTTGGCTTGGGCCTAGTTGCGCAGCCTGGCGGCTTTGCTTTGAGCCCTCCACACCTCAACTCAGCTGAGCTTGCAGATGCGCTTGTTCGGGTGGTCAAACAGGGAGTGGACGCTCACGTTCGGGCGCTCAGCCATAATCCAGCATCTCAGCACCGCTCTTCAAGCGAAGTCATGGATGAGTTACCTGCGACTCACGAGCTGCGAGAGAAACTATTCCGCGGCACTTGCACCGAATACTTGCTGTCGGGCAGCGAAGATGAGCGGGCAGCGTGCTTCATGCAAGCGCTTCAGCCGCCGGCTGCACCGCACACGGCAGCCAGCTACGTGCTTACGAAGCCGCCGGAGACGGTGCTTTGCGTCATCGGAGCAGACGCCAGTACACCGTGCTTTCTGTTGGACTCGCACCCGAACTCATCGCGCAGGCTGGCTGGTGCCCACGCCTTGCGCTTCGACTGCGTGCAATCCTTGTGCACCGCGCTCTGTCACCGCTTTCCGGTGGTGCACCTCCCTGATGTGGATCCGGGGGACTGGCAGCTGGCATACATGCGCCAGTTCAGCGCAATGCCGCTGATGCTGACAGTACCGCTGACCGACAACGAGCGCAACTCGATGCAGTGCCCAATCATGCTCGAGCTGATGGTCGATCCAGTTGTTGCTATGGATGGGCATACTTACGAGCGTGAAAACATCTTGCGGCACTTTGAAGCCGAGCGCGAGCGCATTGCTGCTACGCATCAGCCTGCTCATGGTGATGACGCGTGTTGCGGCCACGTCCAAGTTCGTCACACCATCAACTCACCGCAAGGAGGCCAAATACTTGTTGAGCTGCTCGTTCCCAACCGGTTCGCTCTGACCGCGATTCAACAGGCCGTCGAAGGCGGGCGCCTTGGTGATGGCGAAGTGTGCGATTGGCGTGAGCGCCGTGAAGCGGTGGTGCGTCAAGGTGGTCAAGGTGGTCAAGGTGAGGCCATCCTGGAGCGACTGGCTCCGCCACCCGAGCGGCCCCAGTCACACCTCAAGGAGGGCTTCTTGATCATCTGCAACCGCCGCACGGATGCTCCGCGGTGGTACATGGTGCTGTTCAAGGATCGGATCAGCTGGTACAGGGATGACTCGAAGAACGAGCCGCTCGGTCAGTTTCGCTTCCGTCCGCACACAGAGGTGCTGCTGACTCGAGACCAGTTGACCCTGACGACTCCCAGTTCAGACCAAGGGGATGGGAGCCTCGCCGCTGAAAAAGCTGAAAAAGTCGTGCTCCGTACTGATGCGCACAACGCATCAGTCGAATTGCAAGAGTGGCAAGATGCGATTCGGGAGCAGTTGCGGCGATGTGCTGCCATGAGCTACGCACCCAGAGCTGAACACGCGCGCATTCTGGAGAACGGACTCGCCATCGGCCTGTGCACCGAAGCTGAGCTCAAGGTCGGACAAGACACAGCCATCCGAACCCATTGTGAATGCTGCGGACAGACGGCGCCGCCACCCTTTGCTCCTCGGCAGTGCAAGCGCTGTGCGCGTGTTCTCTGTGTGGCGTGCGTGCCGCATACAGCATTCTCGTTCGAGGAGGCCGTGATCGACAACGAGAGTGTCACTGAGCCTCAATGCAATCATCCTATCTGTATGGAGTGCTTCGAGGACGCCGCCAATAGATTGCGCCGCACTGTGGTGGACGAGAGTGAGCGCCATTACTTGCAACTACTGAATGAGAAGCTGCAGCCCTGGGAGCAACAGCAGACGACTCTTGCTAAGGCCCAGGTCAAACAGAGACTCGAAGCAGAGCACACTCTTCTTGAGGAGCAACTTGATGCTACACATGCTGCTGACATGGCCGCTCTTCGCACGAAGATCGCCAAAGCGGAAGAAGAGACTCGGGCGCGTCAGTTGGATGTGGAACGAGCGCAGGTTGCGGCCCAGGCTGCAGAGGGGGGGGCACCGCCGCCG
>JWZX01001294.1:0-15503 GCA_001275005.1 Chrysochromulina tobinii
CAGACCCTGTGCTGGTGAGAGGTACGCGATGGTGACGGCCGCGGTCGTATCTGACCGTGCCGTAGTGACTCGCTCTCGACCGCGAGCAACCTGCGCCTGGAAGCGGTCCGAGAGTCTCTGCTTCACCTCACGCGCCGTGTCTGCCTGCGCGAGTACGGGGTGAGGGTGTCCGGTGAGGGCACGTGGTGCGCCGCACGGAGCATGAGGGACGGAGCGCCCACGGCGCATGGCCGCATACAAGCTCACCTGGGCGAGCGGTATGGCGCGCACCGCTCGATCCTGTCGCTTCCAGCTCCATGCTCGGTTTCCTGGTCTGCAGGATCTCCTTCGCGTGGGAGCCTCTGCGGGCGTGGAGGGGCGACAGTGAGCTTCGGGCAATTGTGGCATGGCCGACAGGATGCGGACATCGGCAAGGGTTGGGGCAAAAAGCGTACGCACTGAGGGTGCCGCGCGCGCGTGGAAGATGATCGGCCGAAGGAGGGTCACTGCTTGGTTGATGCGGAATGACGATCGTGCCCACTTTGACGAGTTTTTCCCACACATTGACGTTTTTCCCGAAGTGGTTCGTTAAATGCGGGGCGCTCGTCGAGTTTTGGGCTCATCAGCCGTGACGCCTGTAATGAACTATTTCGGCAACACAGATTCGAAAAGATTGGGGAATCGTTCGCGATCGCGTCGGTCTCGAGCCGTTTCGCGTTTGAACGCGCACTGGAAATACTGAGAAGAGGCCGAACACACAGGGGATGATTGGTTTTCAGTGTGACGACGGGCGTGTTCACAAGTAAGAAGAGCGATCTACTCTAACGGTACTAGGACAGTAGGTCAGCCCTCACAGTACCTCAGTTATACTCACGGTTTGGTGCTAAAAACCAGCTACCGCAGCGAGACGTGCGTGGCTCGGATGCTCGCGCAGCCACGGGCGAGCTCGGCTGCATGTTTCGCCCGGCCTTCGCCGCTCAACAATTGGAGCGTCCACCAACTCAATGAGCGTCCAGCGGCTGCAGCACCTGTCACAGGCTCACAGCTTGCCAGAAGCCTCATGAACACGGCCCGATGCGCCGTCCGCAGAACCGCGGCGATTCCAGGGAGAGCCAGCGCACGCCGATGTTAGGGAGCCGCTCCTTCCGGCTCGAATGCCCCGCTCGCCGTCATCTGGACGTCTTGACACCAGATCACGTGGAAACGAGCGTCGCGTCAGCCGTCATGGGGACGGGCGTGGGGAAGGCGACGCTCGGCGCCGGGGTCGAGCGCGTCGAGTCACTCGTCGACGGTGGGCACGGACGTCGCACCGCACCGGTCGCCCTAGCGCGTTGCCGTGCCCCAGTAGTCAACTGCTCGTCCTCTGCACCAAATTCGTTGTGCGCGCCCCAGGCACATGACGCCGCGTCGCGCGCTCGTCGTTCAAAGTAGAAGACCCCTCAAGGTGCCGATGGGCCACACGTCGGGCGCGCTGCCGCCGCGCAATTCCGTCGGATGCGTCCGACGCCGCCTATATGCCATTTTTCTCTTCACTTGTGGCATCGGTGGGAGTGATCCGACACCGGTGGGGTGTCTCAAACCTGTTTCACGCCATCACCCAGTCGGGGGGCACCCGTGAAGAGGGCAGGGCGCGGTGAGAAAGACCGCAGCGTGTAAGACCGCGACGGTAGTTATAAACCGTAATCCTTTAAGCGATCTTTCGGCTCAAAATTTGTACAACGGCGCGTGTCTGCGCACACGACTCCAGTCGTCGTCAGCGGTGAAGAGCCAAGAGGAGCATTCGCTCATGTGTTCGTACAAGGGGCGTCTAGGCGGCGGTGCCTACCTTACTCCTCTGCGACAGCAACGGGGGTGGCCTCAAGGGGAGGCAGCACTGGCGCCGGCTCCGCCCCACTGGCCACCTTCTCCTTGTACTCAAGGGCGGGCTTGTCGGGGTAGCCGCATGCCTCGGGGACCGCCTCGTCGACCTGGCTCATGATGTACGCCAGGTTGCGGTCAAACTGAGACACCGAGCGCATCTCGAGCTTCGAGCCGTCCTTGAGCGTAAAGACCATGTCGCCGGCAGCGCCCCCGTACCTCCGCAGCCATTTCACGTCGTACACCTCGCGCCAGAGGATCTGCACCACATCCTTGCCCTGGAACCCTGAGGCCACCTCGATGCGCCGGTTGGTGATCTTGTACCGCGTCCACGCCTGGCGCGCGAGTGATGCCGTGAACGGGATCACGCCGACCACGGTGAAGAGCGAAAGGCCGGGGATGAGAGTCTCGGTCATCGACGGCGGCCCCTCGAAGAAGGTCTGCTCGGGAGCGATCAGGGTCGATGTAGCCGGGCCTTTGACCTTCTCCTTGGGCTCCTTCGACTTTTTCGGGCGCGCCTTGGCCATCGGGTCCGGGTTGTATGCGGCACGGATCGCGGCTGGCGCCACGCGGGCCGGCATGGCCGCGAGGGCTGCCGAGCGCGGCGTCGTAGCCGCGCCCGAGAGAGCAAACGAGGCGGCGCCTGAGAGCGTGCACGTCGCGACGAGGAAGAGCTTCATATGGCAGATGGAGAAGATTTTTGTGCGACGAAGGACTCGGTCCACGGCGAGACGAGCGAGAGATGAGTCCGGAGGAATTGCGGGGGGATCTTTCCAAGAAATTTCTTTTGCAGACCCTCGGGCACGGCATGCACGTGAGAGAAAAGTAGGCGAGCACACACGATGGAGACGCCCAATTCTGTGGCCGGTCCCGTCGTAAA
Organism: Chrysochromulina tobinii; assembly: GCA_001275005.1. Classification (NCBI taxonomy): domain Eukaryota; phylum Haptophyta; order Prymnesiales; family Chrysochromulinaceae; genus Chrysochromulina; species Chrysochromulina tobinii. The sequence continues at coordinate 2,717 of JWZX01001294.1, forward strand.
TCTCAATGTCAGATCCGCGAGGTCTCTATGGCGCAAACGTTCTCCGCTTCTAAGGACACAGCTCGGCAGCGCTTGGTCGCGGTGTGGGGCGCAAACGCCGACTATGGGCGAGTAGCGTCCGTCCCACGGCCAGACCTCCGACGACCGCGGCACACACGCCAATGTTGAACGTCATTACCAGCAACATCAAGGCGAAGTTCAGGCTGATGGACAACGCATGCAGGCCGAAAGCGCGTACAGAACCAGTTAGCCACGGAGCGCTAGATGATCGCACGCTATCATAGAACGGCGTGTCGGAGGAAGCGTCCTCGTCGGCGTCCACTGCGCTGCCATGCGACCGGAGCAGCGGAGGCGCAGCGAGGGCGGCTCGCGCGGAAAGAACATCTGAAGCGGCCGCCAGCGTGAAGATGATCGCGAGTGAAATCGCGTAGGTCGCCGGCGTCGACGGGTGCCACCACGAGAACAATAGGAGGCCGGGATCCCACGAGAATTGCAAGCCGCCACCGCGGCTGGCATGATCGAATCTGCTGGATCCACCCAACGCCGCATGGCTGTGGTGGTGGAGTGACTGCACATTGTCGGCCACTGCGTGCTGGAGCTCAAGCGTTCTCGTCTGCTCCGTCAACATCTGCGCTCGTGTCTTAGACTATTCGTGCGCACAGGGTCGGTGGCGGAGGCACCTCCGCATATTACAAGTTCGCGATCCGTCCGACTCGCGCGAAAAGGTCGCTTTGCAAAATTGGAGGGACCCCTTATGGGAAAGACTTGAAGCGGAACGGGCTCCCTTGCGAGCGACGTGGAATGGTTCGTCATTCACATTCCAATGAACGAGATGCTATCTCCGATTCGCGAAAATGATGAACCTCTGTCTGCTCCGAGGAGTGGTCCTTCTGTCAGCGCTCCTGCTGTCCGAGTCGGCCGATGCCAGCAAGGCTGCGGTGCCGGTGGCGGCGGTGCCGTCGATGTCACACCGACGAGAGGCGGTGCTGCAGTCCTCTTCGCTGCAGTCCTCGCCGCTGTTGCGCCTTTCCGGCGGCAGCGTTAGCGGAGCCTCAGCCTTGCAGCAGCGGACAGCTGTACTCGCGCCGCGCGTCGTGCCTACGGAGCCGCACGAGGGCCAAAAGCCGGGAACTTCGGGTCTTCGCAAGAAGACGAAAGTCTTCCAGCGGCCAAACTACCTCGAAAACTTTGTGCAGTCCATCTTCGACTCGCTGCCTGAGGGTCAGCTAAACGGCGCGACGCTCGTCGTCTCTGGCGACGGTCGGTACCACAACGCGGCGGCCATCCAGACCATCTGCCAGATGGCTGCGGCCAATGGCGTGGCGCGCGTCTGGGTCGGCGTCGGTGGTCTGCTCTCGACTCCCGCCGTCTCCGCCGTCATCCGCGAGCGCGAGGGTGGCGTGGCTGTCGGCGGCATCGTGCTCACGGCGTCGCATAACCCCGGCGGGCCGGACGAGGATTTCGGGATCAAGTACAACGTGCAGAATGGCGGACCCGCACTCGAAGCCTTCACCGACGCCGTGCACAAGCGCACCAACACGCTCTCTGAATACCGCATCAGTGACCAGTTGCCCGAGGTGGACTTGAGCATAGCCGCCCGCCACGTGTTCACAGAGGTGACCGGCGAGGGCGCCGCCGCCGCCAAGCGCACCTTCGAGGTCGAGGTCATCGAGCCGACCGAGGACTACGTCGCGCTGCTCCGCCGCTGCTTTGACATGGACGCGATCCGAACCTTACTGCGTCGTGAGGACATGTCCGTCGTCTTCGACGGCATGCATGGCGTCGCGGGCCCGTACGCGAAGGCGGTGCTCTGCGGCGAGCTCGGGCTGCCATCGAGCTGCCTGCACCACTGCGAACCCTCCGAGACCTTCAATGGCGGCCACCCGGACCCGAACCTCGTCTACGCTCATGAGCTCGTAGCCACGATGGGCGTCACCGCTGCGGGCGGCGCGGCGCCGTCGGCATCCTCGGCACCCGTCTTCGGCGCGGCCGCCGACGGTGACGCGGACCGGAACATGATCCTCGGGCGCGGCTTCTTCGTCACGCCGTCCGATTCGCTCGCACTCATTGCCGCGCATGCGCACTTGATCCCGTGGTTCGCGAATGCGGGCGGGCTCAAGGCGGTCGCGCGCTCGATGCCTACGAGCGGTGCAGTCGACCGCGTCGCTGCCGCGCAGGGTCTCCCGTTCTTCGAGACACCGACCGGCTGGAAGTTTTTTGGCAACCTCATGGATTCCCGCCTGCTCGGCGGCGCGACGCTCGACCCTCTCCTATGCGGGGAGGAGTCGTTTGGCACCGGCTCGAGCCACGTGCGTGAGAAGGATGGCCTTTGGGCCGTCCTCGCTTGGCTCACTATCCTCGCCGAGCACAACAGACAGACGCCGATCGGGGCGCTCGTCGGCGTCGGCGACATCGTGCGCCAGCACTGGGCGCACTTCGGGCGCAACTATTACGCGCGGTACGACTACGAGGGAGTCGACGCGAACGGAGCTGCTCGTGTGCTCGAGCGACTACGGGGGGTGAGCGCCATGTTCACACTCGCCGGCCATGGGCCCGATCGGCCGCAGCCTCTCGGCACCTCGGGCTGCGCGCTCGCGACGGCGGATGAGTTCGAGTACCACGACCCCGTCGACAAGAGCGTGAGCAAGCGCCAGGGCGTGCGGCTGCTTTTTGCCGACGGCAGCCGCATCATCTTCCGCCTCTCTGGCACAGGATCGGTCGGGGCGACGATTCGAATCTACCTTGAGCGTTATATGCCCGCGACGGCGCCGGCCGAGCAACTCGCGCTCGAGACGGCGGATGCGCTCGCGCCGCTCATCAACCTCGCCCTCGAGCTCTCGCAGGTGCACGAGCTCACAGGACGCGACGCGCCCACCGTCATCACCTAAGGAGCTCACCACGGCGCTCAACCTGTACGCGCGCGAGAGAGCGAGCGAGCGACGGTGCGCTACTGGCCACGTGGCCGGTGCGTGGTTTCAGACGCATGCTGACAGTAGGTACGGGGTGGGTGAGCGCATGACTCACAGGAGGCGTTGGATGACGAGCGGATCGGGCATGATCGCGGATGAGCGAGATCAACGCGCCCAGATCTCGCTCTCCGCAGCTCGGAGTGAGCTAGGCGGGTCGATGTCGGGCTCGTTGTCGGTGGGTCGCACCGCTCGCCCAGAATGTTTCCGATGGCCAGTTCATGTCACATGTGGCACATGCCGGGCGTGTAGCGGCGGGGGGCGGATCTCGGCTCGGTCTATTTGAGCTCCGCCGCGGGCCGATCCCGGCCGGATCTCGCGTCCGACACGAACAAGGATCCACGTATACCACGACGGACATTCAAATCATGAATAGCATCGTGCCCGCGCGGCCCGGGTTCAAAAATAATCAGCATGCAACTTGCAAGTCATATCTCCACACTTACTACATACTGTGTGGTGTGGCTGTCGGGCGCGCCCAACATCAAAGCTCAAAGGCGCTTCCTGTAGCGCGCGCTAAGGCACTCTGGCACTTGGGTCCTCGTGTGCACGGCATGGCGCACGCGCCATGCTCAGAGAATGGTCGCGGGCGGCGGACGGGTGGAGGAGCGCCTAGAAGGTGATGCCGTGCGAGAAGTCGAACTCAAAGGGCGCCATCACATCGTACGACATGGGCGGGATGATGCCCTTCAAGAACGGCACGGAGCCCGGCACTTTGCCCTCCGAGAGGAAGCCAAACAGGCCGATCTGGGCGAGGCGGCCGTTGTTGAGCTCGACGAGCAGCCCGCGCTCCTTCTGCGCCGGCGTCTTGTTCATGGACCACTTGAGCGGGTCGTACAGGTTGAGGCCAATCCAGTGCGGCAGCTGGTCGGGCGTCGCGTCAAAGGGGGGCACGTAGCCGGGCTTGCCGCCCTTCATGTAGTGCTTGTCGCCTGGAATCAAGCGCAACTCGGACCACCACTCGAGGAAGCCGATGCCCAGCACGATCTGAAGCTTCGCCGCATCAGGAAGGTTGTGCCACAGCTCAGGTGCGGAGACCTTGCCGCACAGCTCGTCGCCTGGGGTGTGCCACGGGAAGTGGATGCCGTTCGCGTGCACGATGTAACCGACGAAGCCGGCCATGGCGACGCGGCCGTGCTTGATCTCGGCGTGGCGGAGCCAGCCGATCGACGCCTCGTTGGAGTAGTCCCACAGGGTTGCATCGGAGAGTTTCATCGGGTCCCAGAAGCCGACAGCGGGGTTGAGCTTGTTCGCGAGCGTCGCGAGGTCGCCCTTGGTCTCCATCACGACCGCGGACGCGCGCGCGGCTGGAGCCACATGCGCGAGCGGGGCGGCCGGTGCGAAGGAAGCAGAGGCAGCGAAGAGGGCCAGCGCCATAATGAACGATCTCGCTGGGGAAATTAACAAAACAATTTGTGGTTACGCCCTGAGTCGCCCGGCTGTGGGGAAGTCACACTCCTCGACAGCCAATAGGACAGCATCGACAGCTCGGCTTGGCGAGGCATGGCTTGTACATTGTACCTTGGCTTGACCAGCTTTTGAACTCGCGTGAAACATGAATTCCCAGACAAACTGGCATGAAACACATCATGAAGCACGCCCTCGTGACGGCATTTCCGAACGCAACGGCGGACGCCGACGCCTCTCCGCCCAGCCTGTCTCCGGAGCTAGTTGCGTCGGTGACCGTCGTCGCCATCATCGAGGAGCTGCACTCGACCGAGGAAGCGTTTGTCGGTGACCTGTTCACGATGGTCAATACATACCTCGGACCACTACGTGAGAGGCACGTGTGCGATGAGGTCGAGCTCCGCAACCTCTTTAGCAACGGCGAGTCGCTGCTGCAGACGCACCAGGCGCTCTTGCAGCAGCTGCCGACTGTGCGCCGGCTCTCGAGCGTCGGCCGCAACGCAGAGACCAGAGAGCGCGAGCGCAATGAGCTGACAAGGTGTCTCAAGGGTACGGTGGGCGCGTTCATCGCGCTCGAGCCGTTTCTGCTTAACCATGCCGAGTTTGCCAGCAACTACGAGCATGTGGCGCTCGAGACGCACCGCGTGCTCGCGCAGCAGCCGGGCTTTGCACGCTTCTGCCATGAGGCGGAGCAGGCGGGCGCGCTCTCGCTGCAGGCGCTGCTCGTCCGTCCGATCGAGCGGCTTTGCACGTACCCGCGCCTCTTCGAGCGCCTCAAGAAGGCCGCTGTAGCCGCCCAGTTGGGCGGTCTCAGCCAGAACGACGAGACGCTCGACGAGCTCCGAGTCGATCCGATTTCGTCAGAGGAGAGCTCGCTCGAGGAGGCGGACACCCTAATCAAGAGATTAGCCACGCGCGTGCGGGCGGCGGCGCCGACGGCAACGACGCGAACGGGCGGCGGCGGCGGCGACGCGCTGATCGAACAGATGAGCCGCGCTGATGAGGCTGATCGAACTCGTCTGTGGGCCCCCGACGAGCGTGCTCCCCACATCGGTACCTCATCAATCGGATCGGACTTGCAATCGGTGGTCGACATGCGCGTCGCCGCTGCCGTGGCGCGCGCGCGTGAGGGCAACAAGCGGCGCACAAGCGGCGAACCGCCCAGCCCCGCCGCCGCCCCCGGCTCCGCCCCCAAGCGTCGCCTCTCGACGCCTGCATCGCTAGCCGCGGCGGCGCTGGCTTTGCGTCCCCGAAAAGTGGTGTGGAAGATGCAATCTCCGCTCAATCTTCTCAGCCGCCGGAGCTCGCGCGGCGCGCCCTCCAGTGTGCCCACCACCCCGCCTCGGCGCGCCCTCGACCCCGGCTCGCCTACTTCGTCACACGTTGCCGATGAGACGTCCGTGGGTGCCGAACGTGACAAGCTCGAGCGCCTGCAGCTCGATCTCACGCGATCTCCACCGGCCACCGACACGCTCGCTCACGCCTTCGCCACGCCGCCGCCGCCGAAACCGCTCGACCCGACGGCGAAGCTGTTGCTCTCGGCAGCGCGCCGGCTGACCGCACAGATGGAGGCCGCCGCGCCAGAGGGGGGTGACGAAGCCACTGCAACGGCTGCCGAGTCGCCGCCGCGCCGCGCGGGGATCCGAGCGACCTCGCGAGCGGCCTCCCGAGGAGGAGCTACACTGCCAGAGTCGATGGGCGCGGCCGCGGCGCGCGGTGACGTGGCTGCAGTGATGGCATGGCTCGATGATGGTGGCGACGTGGACGCGACGATGGACGAGGCGGGTGGCGCACTGCGCGACGCGTCGATGCTGCTGCGTGCGAGTGCATGCGGCCACGTGGCGCTCGTCGCGGCGCTACTGCAGCGCGCCGCTGACGTCGAGCTCTCGAATAGCCGCGGCGGCACTCCACTCATGCTCGCGTCCCTCCACGGCCATCTGCCCGTTGTGGAGGTCCTACTGAGCCACGGGGCCCTCGTCGACCGTTTAGACGCAAAGGGCTACGCGGCAGCCCACTTTGCAGAGCTTGGCGGGCATGCAGAGGTCGCGCGACGGCTGCGGTGCGCAGGGCCGCCGCCGACTGAGTCACCGCTACGGCGCCTCGAGGCTGTCTATGCGAGGCGGACCGGTAAGGCCGACGCCGCCGTGCCGGGCGCCCCCTCAGCCTCCCCCTCACCCCCCTCCCCCAGCTCGGCCTCCCCCAGCTCGGCCAAGAGGATACCGGCAGCCAAGGTGATTGCCTTGCCGGCCGCCCATCCTGTCGGCGACGGCAAGCGCGCGCCCCGCGTCATCGAGGTGGTCAGTGTCTCGCCTGCCCGGCTCGCTCCCGTGCCCGCGCCGGCCGCCACCCCTGTCGGCGACGGCAAGCGCGCGCCCCGCGTCATCGAGGTGGTCAGTGTCTCGCCGGCCAAGCCGCCGGCGCCGGCGCCAGCACCGCCACCCAAAAGGGCCCCGGCGGCCGATCCGCTGACGGCGATGTTAGAGGCGGAGATGGCGTCGGCGACGGAGGTGGTGGTGAGGGCGGTGCCCACAGCGACGGAGGGGGAGGAGGAGGTGGTGAGGGCAATGCCCATGATACTAACGGCTGCTGCGATTGAGAGCGACTCCGACTCCGATGACGACAACGACGATGACGATCAGCTCGTCCAGGCGGCGCAGGCGGCGCTGCTGAGCGCATGGTCGTCCTGCGGCCCGCGCGAGCGCAAGTTACCGCAGCCAGTCGAGATATTGGACCCCGCGGCGATCGCGCGCGAGGCGATTTTGTTTGATCAAATCGCCGAGCCGCCGATGAGTCCGAAACTCGTCCCGTCGCTGAAACCGATCCTCGAGAGCGATGACAATTATGAAGAGGAACCGCATATGAGACTGACGAAGGTGTCTGCCACGGCCGCCGCTCGGCCCGCCTTGAGGGTCCCAGTGCCGGCACCGGCATCTTCGCCGGCCGCCTCCCCTGTCGGCGACGGCAAGCGCGCGCCCCGCGTCATCGAGGTGGTCAGTGTCTCGCCTGCCCGGCTCGCTCCCGTGCCCACGCCGGCCGCCTCCCCAGTCGGCGACGGCAAGCGCGCGCCCCGCGTCATCGAGGTGGTCAGTGTCTCGCCTGCCCGGCTCGCTCCCGTACCCGCGCCGGCCGCCTCCCCAGTCGGCGACGGCAAGCGCGCGCCCCGCGTCATCGAGGTGGTCAGTGTCTCGCCAGCCAAGCCGCCGCCGACCACGCCGCCGGCGCCGTCCGCCGCCGACGCTGACTGGGAGTACTATTCGCACGTCTCTCGCCCAGTCGAGCTCTCGGACCCTATCGCGGTCGCGCGAGAGGCGCTCGCTTTTGATGAGGTCGAGCCGCCGCAGAGCCCGAAATTGGTGCCGTCGCTCAGACCAATCCTTGAGGATGAAGAGGAGCCGCTCACGCGACCGATGAGCCCCATTGCCGAGTCATCTGCGGACTTTTGGGATCAGTCCACTACGGACGGCGGCAGGGAGCAGGGCTCGAAGGAGCCTCTCACGCCCACTCACACCGACCCCGCGCCGCCGCCCAGCACACCCCCCCTCACGCCCCCTCACACCGACCCGGCGCCGCCGCCCAGCACACCCCCCCTCACGCCCCCTCACACCGACCCGGCGCCGCCGCCGAGCACTCCCCCGCTGTCGCTACGCACACTCAACCTGCCGAGCACCCGGGATCAAGAGCCGCCACCGACGGATCCCCGCATGAACCCGAGCGCTTGCTTCGCTCTCTCGCCTGCACCGCCTCCACCTCCTCGACACAAGCATGATGTGGCCGAGCAGCTCATGGTGCTGGCACAGGCGCCGGCGCAGGAGCCGGCACAGGCCCTGGCACCGGCACTTGTGATCGAGGAGACAGGGGCGCCCGCCGCCCGTGCGGCGCCGCCGCTGTCGGCGTTACAGGTGGTCGATGATGAGGCACAGATGCCCACGAAGCTGTCGCCCGCGCCCGAGCCCATGCTTGATACGGCGCCCGAGCCCGACACGGCGCCCGAGCCCATGCTTGATACGGCGCCTTTGCCCGACACGGCGCCTGTGCCCATGCTTGAAACGGCATCTGCGCCCGACACGGCGCCCGAGCCCATGCTTGATACGGCGCCCGAGCCCGACGCCATGGCCGCCGCGGCCGCCGATCTCGAGGCAGCCAAGAAGGAGGCGGCGGCCAAGAGGGAGAAGGCGGAAGCCATGGCCTTCGCCGCAGCAGCCGAGCTTGAGGCGGCGAAAGCGGAGGCGTCTGCCAAGGCTGCCGCGGCTCTCGCGGTGGCGAAAGCCGAGGCGGCGGCCAAGGCTGAAGCCTTAACGGCCGCTCGTGCTGCGCTTGAACCTGCGCTCGGTACGGCGCTTGAACCTGCGCTCGGTACGGCGCTTGAACCCGCGCTCGGTACGGCGCACGCGCTGGCTCGAGAAGGTCCGCCGAGCGCAGGTTCAAGCGCGTCGTGGTCCAAGCGCGTCGTGATGATGCCGGCCAGCCCGAGCGTCTTTGCTGGTGTGCCGCCGAGTCCGGATGGACGCGGCGGCTTCCGACCGAGCGACGGATTCCGTGTCGCCGTACGCCGCGACTTTGCGCGGGCGGCGTTCGTTCCAGCGGAGGGCCTCGCGGCTTCGACAGCCGCCACGCTAGGTGCGGCCTCGGCGGCCGAGCCTGCGGCGGCGACGCTCGCGGCGCAGGACGAGGCGCCCGCCACGGCGCCCGCCGCGGCTCCTCCACCCGCACGGAGAGCTTCCAGCGTGCTGCTGGAGGCGCCGGCTGTGGCGCGAGCCGCTGACGTGGCCGCGCAGCAACCGATAGGGAGCCGTCGGGGGAGCTTCCCGCCCCCGCCCCGGCCCGTCTCTCCGCAGCGCCCGCCACGGCGCCTCGCCTTCGGCATGCTATCCTCCTCGCCGCCGCCTCCGGGGGGAGATGGAGGGGCAGATGGAGGGGGGGGCCAAGGCCGAGATGGCGCACGCCAACGGCCACTTGCCAACCCTCGCTTATAGCTTCCCGTCGCCACCCTCGGCTCCCCCCTCGGCACAGCCCGCCAGGGAATCGCCGAACAAGATGGCGCTCCCCAGCCCCGCCGGCGCCGTCCCGAGCGCCGACCCGAGCGCCGTCGCGAGCGCCAAGAGCCCCCTCGAGTCCTTCCTCGAGCATTATAAGCTCGATCGCATGGTCCTGTGCCTCGGTCCTGGCCAGCAAGAGGCGCTCATTCGCCAGCCCACGTTTGGGCAGAGTGCGCTGCCGGATGAGCAGCGCGACGGTGCGGCCGATGGTGCGGCGAACGGCGCGACGAAGACCGACGAATGGCTCGGCGGCCAGAGCGACTGGCTGGGACACAAGAGGATGGCGACGCTCCCCTCATCTCTCTCGGCGGCCGCCCGTAACCAATCCCCGACGAACCCGACGAACCCGACGAACCCGACGAACCCGACAAGCAGCCATCGCTTGCGCAGTGGCTCGGTCAACCCGGTCAGCCCAATACGCGCCGCCTCGCTCATACTGCAGCGCGAGTCCACAATGCAGCGCGAGTCCACGGCCCTCCGGGGCTCGGACCTGTACGGGACGGTGCGTCAACGGCTCCGGCGCGTCGAGAGTTTCCCGGCGCCGCTCAAGACCAGTAGTGAGTAGTCCGGGGGCCAGAGACCAGAGACAGAGCCCCCCGGGGGGCAGCAGAGACCAGAGCCCACAGCCCCCGGGGCCAGAGACCAGAGACCAGAGCCCACAGGCCCCGCCACAGGGAGTCGCCACTTGCCTTAGTACAGTAGGCGAAAAGCCCCGCGGGCGCCCGATGACGGGAGCTCCCTCATGTGCGCCACGTCATGTGGCGAGACCGGTGGCGCGGAGGCGCGGAATTAGCATGGGAATTAGATTTAGCCACGTTCAACGGGTAGACGAGAGGCCGTGGCCGAGGCCGTATTTGCGGCCTGGAACGCTGGTGCGCACGCCGCACCCCGCTTGACGCGCTCGCCGCTCGCGCGGTGTTCGAAATTCGACGTGCCGCGCCGGTGTAACGTGAGTGCGCGACTGAGTGCCCGGCCCGGGAGTGGCCGCGCGTCCGCAGAGTCCGCAGCGCACAACCACAAGTCTTACCACAAGTCACTATGGCTTGCATGGTATCGCATGACCATAATGCGCGATGCCCTACTTCACTCTAAGCATAAATAACAATGGTACAATGCCTGGGTCGCCAGGCAGCCCCCACCGGAGTGCAAATGTACAAGAGAGAGGGCGTCTCTTCCCCCCGCCCATCGACCAACGCTAGACTGCGTTCTTGGCGGGCTACAGTGGACCACCCTCGCGTCCACCGCTCCACCCTCTTGCCCTGCTGCCGAGCGTTTTCAAATGAGGCGACTGCTCTACAGGTGCAGCGACGGGCCGACCAGCTCTGCAGGATCTACATCGAGCACACTGCGCGCGCCACGCGAACGCGGAGTGAGCGCGCCACCGCTTCTCGAGCTTCCACTGTGGTCTGAGAGCGGGCTGGAAGCGTTGCCCAGCCGCCAGCCAGCTTGCTCTTTGGCGCCTTGAATGCCCGTAAGCGATGCGAGGTGAAAGATGACCAGTGTGACGCAGAGCAAGGCGGCGATCGCCATGTCCGACGCGCTCAGGCTTAGCGGCGGGGCCAACCAAGAAAATGGCAGAGGCACGGGCCGCACGAAGGCGAGAAGGGTGGTGGGTAGCAGCAGCGCACTCCCGACGGCCAACCACGTCTTGCCCCCTGCACAGAGGAGAGCAAAGGAGGCGGCGCTCCAAAACGTGGATGCGATGAAGAAGGTGAGCAGTGCCGGAGTGCCGTACGCATCCGAGGCGTCGGTACAGATGACGGCATTGAAGCCGCTCATGCAGCAGCGCAGGCCGCGCGCGAGCTGAAGGAGGGACTCATGAATGGGTTGCTGACGAAGCAACATCAGCATAGGCGGTCCAATGAAGAGACCAATCAACAGCTGCAGGGCTGCGATGCAGGTGTTGAGCAAGAGCTGATCCGCTGGCTGGCGCATCAGGCAGCGGCGCTTGTGCACATTGGCAAACGCGGCGATGACAGCGGCGAGCACGAAGACTAGTCGGCCGGTCGGCGCGGGCAGCCGCTCGTCCTTGCTGAGGAGGCTGATGCTGCTGTCTGCCCTCGCAGACACCGTGTGCGCCGCTGCAGGGGGGGTGCGCGTGCCAAATCCTTCCAAAGGCGAGGCTTGCGATGAGGGCGTGTCTATCCATTCGATGAACACGCCGTCGGGCGCTGCTGGATCCCACGCAGATTGCAAGGCGGCAAAGACAGTGCCCGCGATAAGCGTGGCGCTGAGTATTCGGTAAGTCACGTGTGAAGTGACCACGTGAGCGATACACTCCGAGGGCGTGAGCTGGTTGACCATGTAAGAGATGCCATGGCGCAAGAAGGGCAAGAAGCCCCCTTCACTCTCTTTAGACCCGGCCGGCAAGCCTGATGCGACCGATGCTGGAAGCAGCATCGCTAGGATGGCTGTCGCCGGGATGGTGGCCTGCAGAAGTAGCGCTTGCTGTATCCCGGAGATTGCGGTGGCCCCTTCGAGGGCCAACAACGAGTGCATCGTGTCCAGCGCGGCCATGCTGAGCAGGTCACAGGCGTTGGGCCGCTGCAGCACTTCGCTTTCGGGCAACGACCCGTTACCTGCGCCCTGGTTTCGTGCGAGCAAGAGCAAGATGAATAGTGCGAGGTTCATGAGCGCAAGCTGCGTGTGCATGAGGAGCACGCCCGTGGGCATACGGAGCACCATCTGCGCGTATGTCAGACGCTCAAGTACCCCGAGCAGCATGTAGCCAACGAGACCTGCTACGCTTACACACCAGCCCCAATGCCGAGTAGATCGAGGGGCCTCCTCTCGATCGGGCAGCAAAGGTGAGGACAACGACATGAACACGTCGAGCCGGATCTGCGCGCGCCCACCGAGGGCTCGCCCTTAATGTTCAGCCTCTTGGCGTCGCGAGTCGGACCGCGGGCCCGCCAGCCGCGCGGATTCAGGGACGAAAGGCAGAGAAGAGAATCGCGCCGATTACACAGAGAATCACGCAAACTTGTTCAACTGCAGAGTATGTTCACAGTCAATGGTTACACCCGTGGTTCGGTGAGACGGTATACCGTAGCACACATATCAGATTCAGAAAGTTGCATCGGACTTAATGGAGAGATTGAGGGAGGATACCGAAGGTACCCGCGGGTACGTCACGCCGACCCTTTAGAGAGGATGAAAGATGTAAGATCGAAAGTCGATCCCTAGGAACCTTCGTTCCGTTTTTTACATAAACTGATGCGCTAAAACCGACACCAAAAACGGTCCGCCAAAACGTCCCTCCGCCGCTACAACTGCCCCAAATCAGTAGACGGTTGTGTGACATTACAGGGGGGGAAATGTAATTTCAACCTTCGGACTCTCGGAATCCTAAACATCTTGGCCTTGGGGGCCTTGGGG
>JWZX01001296.1:0-15749 GCA_001275005.1 Chrysochromulina tobinii
AGCGCCGCCAGCCCCGCCGCCGCCAGCCCCGCCGCCGCCAGCCCCGCCGCCGCCAGCTCCTCCCCCGCCGCCGCCGCCAGCGCCGCTGCCGCCGCCTCCTGTGGTGGTAGCGGCGCCTCCGTCCGGCGCGGTCGTACTGGATGTGGTGGACAACTCGCCCAGTTCTCTACCCGCGACGAAGCCGAGGGGGCTCTCACTGTATGACTGACGTGGCAGCCTCACAGTCCGGACCGCGATGTGCAGAAGCCACGGAAGAGGAGCATCATGGGGCACTTTAGCCTTTCGATTCGAGACTCACCGTGCCTATATACACACAGCCAATGAGGGGTCGAGTTGCATGCGCTCGCCCGGCCCCGCGACGCGGCGTCCGGCGAGGCGCGGGGTCGTTCGCGTCCAAGCCGCATGCGCAAGCGATGTGTATCAAGGATACACACACCGTAGTGCGTAGACCGTAGACGGGGCTCCACGGTCACGTCATATAGTTCCGCTCATAAGAGGTGTGTTTATTTCACGGCGCCGAGAACTTAGTATACCGTCGTCGACGCCTAGCTCGGCCGCCGCACCTCAATATAGAAGCGGCGCTGCTTGGCACGGCTCGCCCAGAGCCGATCAAAGTATGAGGCGCCTCCGTCGCCAAACCCGGCGGGCCACCCTTCGTTGACCAGCTGGCAGCCCGCCGGGCCGATCCTAGCCTTGATCGCCTGCGCGCCGCTCGCGGTGCCCGAGGCGGCACGGAAGGCGCTCGCGCCCGCGGCGCTGTGTTGGCGCATATCGAGGAGGGTGTGCGCGACACGGTCGAGCAACTCGAGGTTGTCCGAGATGATGAGCAGCCGCCCGTCGGCCACGAGCGCCAGCAGCGCGTCCCGCAAAAATGGCGCCCCGAGCAGATAGCCGGTGCCGTCGTCGTGGTCGGCCGGCGGCTCTGGAAAAGTGACCCAAATGCTTGAAAAGGAGCGAGGGCGTACATGGTGGCGTAACGCGAGTGCGGCATCACCCCCGAGCACGGCGAGATTGGGGAGAGACTCAGTTCGAAGCCTATCGAAGATTTGGTGGATGCGGTCGCCCCGGAGCTCGCTGGCGACCCAATTGACATGTGGCGCCGTGCGCGCCTGCGCTGCCACCCATTCGCCGCTGCCCGAGCCGATTTCGAGATGGATGGGCCTTGCCGCGCCGCCTCCGCCTGCGCCGCCGCCAAAGATATCGGTCGCCCAGCGCACCTGGCATTTGGAATTGACTGCCCGCTTTGCCCGCTTGAGCACTCGCCGCTCGCTCTTGGCGACGGCGCCGTCGTCCGCGCGCGCACACAGCGCCTGCAGAGTGCCCAAGCCGAGCCGGTCGAGGCGTGTGGTGAGCAAGGCGGCGAGGCGCCACCGGCGCAGCGCCTTAGGTGTCTGGCCATAGGCGGGTGGCTGCTCGGCGAGCGGCGTGGCAGCTAGCTTCGCAGTACTTTGACTCACAAGTACGACGCGTGCGTACAGTGCCTCAGTCTGCCGCAGGTGGCGGCGCAGCTCAGCCGTGCTCGGCTTGTCGCCGTCGCCGCCGCTGCTGCTGACGGCGGCGGTCGAAGCCGCCTCACCGTCCGAAGCGGCGCCACGCTTGCGCCGCTTCGTCGGCCGCACCTCATCCTCATCGCCGTCCGCCACAGCACGCGCTGTCGCCGGCGCTGTCGCCGGCGCGTCGGCGGGCCCGCGGCCAGGCGGCGCGTCGAGCGAGTACCCGCCTGCCGCGAGCAGCTGTGTGAGGCGCTCGAGCTCACGTCTCGACTCCGCCTCCCGATGCTGCAGGAAGGCTTGCTGTTGCCACCCCTCGGTGGACTGCTCATCGCGGTCTTCATAGAGTGCCGTCTCGGCGCCCTCCTCGAGACGCGCCGACGCGCTGCGCAGCCGTGCGGCAGCGCGGGACCACTCGAGCCGTGCGGCATGTGCCGTGGCGAAGGCGAGGTGCAGCGCGACCGATGGCGTGAGCTGTGGCTGGCGCGCCAGCAGCGCCTCCGCCGCCTCGACGCGTAGGCCCATGCACAGGCACCGGCCCGCGTAGTCGGCGCTCGCCGCGTCGAGGGGCACGCTCCACTCGGATAGCATCCGATCGACGAACGGCTCCACCCGCTCAACGTCGCCCCACACCAGGCACGCGCGCAGATACGCTTTGCAGCTGCGCAAGTCCGGCACTGTGTGCAGCTGCTCGACGGCGCTCACAAGCGTCGCCTCGGCGGCCTGCAGCTCTCCGGTGAGGCACAGCCCGTTGACCACTGCAGCGTACGTCGTGGCGGTGGGCATTAAGCTGCGGCTGCGCATGTCGGCAAGAAGCGTGGCAGCGCGGCCGTTGTCACCGCACTTGGCCGCGACACCAATCAGCACGTTGAATGTCACCGCGGTAGGCTTCAGCCCTTCGGCAAGCAGCTCCTCGAAGCACGTGAATGCTGCGCCAAGCTTGCGCTCACGGCCGAGAGCGTGGATGCGCTTGTTGAATTCGACGACCCGGGAGTGCGCGGATGGTCCGCCACCTTTGCGATTGGCGCCGACGGCCTCGGCGGCTGCGGCCGGCGGCACAGAGCGCGCTGTGGCAAGCGGCGGCAGCGCGGAGCCCTCAGTGGCAGTGGCAGTGGCAGTGGCCCTCAGGGCCAGTCGACGCTCCTTCCTGTTCATCTGGCCTCTCGTGAACGATCTCGTGAACCCTTTTTTTTCTTACGAACAGCCGACGCACATCGTAAAAACACCGGTTCAAAAACACCGGGGAGCCGGGACAGACCCGGTAAAAAGACACCGGGGGGAGCCCCGGACACACACGGGACACACACGGGACACACACCGTCACCGATTCAGAGTCCGTCACCGATTCAGAGTCCGCGGCACATCCCGGGTCAACGGTGTGGTGGAGGGAACATGGCAACATCACATATACCGTCGTCCTGAAAAGAATTCAGTCTATGAAACGGGAAAGCAGCACCAGGCTCACCAGCAGCAGGATGAGGGATCAAGGGTAACACTTCCACCGACGGTCGCAACTCGCAAGCGTCCAACTGCGACACACGCAGGTAATTACCCTATGGTGTTTCAACATAGTGGGGCGCGACTATATAATACGGAGCTATATTTTCATCTTTGTGGATCCCATTGCTTCTGCTTATCCTACTGTTCAGCTGGACGGCGTAAAACGAAACCAAGCCAGAACTATCTCACTTTCGCTGCCTATCTTGCAACCGGCGATCCCAGTCGTCCAACGGCGTAACCTGAGTCTCGCTCTGCAACACTTCGGCTTCGGCATCCTCGCCAATAGCCAACAGCCCAGCGGAGCAGATAAGGCTGATGGCGACAGTCTCGAGCAGCGGCTGAATGCCAGCCGCATTTCCATCGCTGAGCGTTGCGCACGCCGCGTACAGTAATGTCGCCGAAGCCAGTGCGGCCGCCGGAGGCGCCTCCGCCGCACGGCCCAGCACAGCGAGTGGCACATACAGTAGCGCAAACAGCGGCGTGCCAACAGCCAGCGCAGCGGCCACGGGGGTGCCTTGGAGTGCGAGACGCAGCACCGCCGGTGCGCGATCGTCCTCAGCCGCTGCGGGGATGGAAAGCCTTGTGGAGTGCGTGTACGCGCGTTGCATCTGCAACGGTGGGCTTGGGAGCAGCGCCATGATGGAGGTGGTCGGCAGGAGCAGGTTGAGCATGTTTTCTCTCAATCACAGAGACTTCACACCACACGTAAACTGGACTCTCGAAATGAGACACATAATCACAGTCACACCACCGAAGCAAATATAAGAACGGAACGAAATCAATTTCAAGATTGGCCCCCTCTCGAACACACGACAGAAACCGAGCGCGAAGTAACTGAGCGTTTGGATTCATGCCAGACCGCCCAACGTCCCGATAACGACTCGAGTCCAGCCACATGCGCCATGCCAGTATAACGAGTAAGCATGCGCGAGAGAGGAAGGCCCCCGTCCCGCACCGTATTACAAAGGAGTCGCGCCCTCTGCCGACGCGATTGGCGCTCTCCGATTCCAGCTCAGGGCATCCAAAGAAGACCACGGGGCTGTGCACGTCAGAGGTTGACGCTGACCTCCTCCTCATCGGCCTGGAAGAAATGCGCATAGCGCAGCGAGAGCAGGCGCAGGAAGGGCACGTTCTCGAGGAACATGACGTGGACGGCGCGCCCGATCGCATCAACACCGGTCTGCTGATGGAACGTAACGGCGATGCGCCGCAGCGATGCACCGCTGAGTGAGCTCAGGGCGTTCTCGGCCATGCGCGCAATGGCCTGCCGGCGCGGATCGCTCTCCGGCAGGTGGCCCGGCGGCTGCATATGGCTCGAGTAGAGCGGCACAAAGAGGTCCTGCGTGGAGCCAATGAGCAGCACGTGCTTGAAGCGCGGGAAGCGCCCCTTGGCATTCAAGCGGAGCAGCGCGTGGTTGCCCGAGGCTTGCCCGTCCACCATCGAGATCTCCTTCAGAGTCACGTCGCCCGCCACGTTGGCCATGAACCAGAGGCCCGAGGCGACCATGTACGAGTCGCTCGGCACGAGTAAGCCAAGGAGAGGGCACGAGATCGCGCAGAGCGTGTGCAGAAAGGGGAGGTACTTGCGCATGTGCGGCAGGTTGAGCGCCGCACTGAGCACGCATCCCCCGATCGAGAAGGCGATGAAAGAGATGTGCTGGAGCTCGAGCTTCTCGCGCGCGCTGCTGATAAAGTCGTCCACCTCCATCGCCAGCCGCTCCGCAAACGTCTCAATCGGCGTGTTGGTCCCTTTCGAGTTCGCCTGGGAGATCAAAAAGGCCACGCGCGGCAGTTGCAGCTGCAGGTAGGAGCACAGGAGGCGCATATCGAAGGCAGAGCCCGCGTAGCCGTGAATGAGCACGATCAGGTTGTTACACTTGCGCCGCCGCGGCCGCGCCGACGGCCGGCGCTGCGGCGCTTGGGACGGGGCCGCGCTGCTAGCTTCGGTTGAGGAAGGAACCCGCTTGAGCTTGGCGGCCTCGGCCACCGAGGCAGCGAGCTCCATTCCTTTCCAACTCGAGGAGCCGTAGAAGGGGGTGGGTAGCTCTACCGTATCTGCGGCGGTCGCGGCGCCCGTGATGGCGCCCGCGACGGCGCCCGCGAGCGTGCTGGTGCTGCGGTCGTTGTCCGGGTCGATGTTGGTACCACGCGTCGCCCGCGGCGGCGGCTGAGAAGCCGCCGGCGCGGCGCCGCCCTCGCGGTGCAACTGCTCATGCGTGAGCGCCGTCCCGAGCAACTGCTCATGCCGCTCACGCAGCAAGCCCGCCGCGAGTCGCAGCTGCTCGGGACGGCGCTCGGGCTGCGTGGTATGGCTCTCGTCCCCTCCGTGCGGTCGTGGCTCGTACGCATCCTCCACAAGTGTCGGCTGCGCCTCGTCGAGCACCGGCGGCGCGACGGCCTGCCATCGCTCGGGCCGCTTCTTGCCGAGCACGCCCGCTATGGCTCCTGGGGAGAGGGGCTCGTCGTCAGGGAAACCCTCCAGAGCGACCGCGAGCGCCTGCGGCTCGAGCGGCGGCGGCGTGAGCATCGGCGCGTCACGGTGCTCAAACATGAAGCGACGGGAGAGCAGATGCCGGCCCGTGTGCGCCATGTCGATGCGGTGTTGGCCCTTAGCGAACCACTCGGCAAGGGTGCAGATTGGGACGGAGCACATCGCCACGACGATCACCGCCCACGCGCTCGAGGCATCCGCGCCAGCCGCCCAGAGCTCTCGCAGCCGATTCTCGTACAAGTTCGCCTCGACCAGCCCGCTCTCGATGACCACACGCGACCCCCCCGGCGGGTACTCCGGGGCGGCGCCCGGGACGACGCGTCGAGAGGACGGTGGGATCGGCAGCCTCTCCGTCCAAGGGAGATCTCGAGCACGATCTCGAGCACGATCTCCCTTGGGCGGAGAGGACGGCGGCGGCGGCGAGAGCGCCCCGATGCGCGGCGGCGGCGGCGGCGGCCCAATGCTCGCCGCCGCCGCTGCCACGAGCGCACTCAACTCCAAATGCGGTGCCTCGGGGTTGATAGTCCGGACCGACTCGCGAAGGTCGTGAGCGCATGCACGCAGCGGTGCCAGCAGCGCGCCGTGCAGCTGCGGGGCTCGATCGAGCGCCAACTCCAAGGACGCCGCGCCCTCCCACAGTGCCGGTGCGGGCGGCAGAACCTTGGCACCCGCCACAGGGGCCCGCGCCGTAGTCGAGCGTTCTCCAGGAGCGTTCTCGAGGCTTGTCCTCATCTCGAGGCTCCCCGGCCCGTCAACTTCAAAGCCGCCTTGTGGAGCACCGGCAATGCGGGCGCGGGCGTACGCGGAGGAGTGAGGAGTCAAGGGACTTTGCTGCCTGGAGAGGACGACGCTGCCGTTGCCCGTGAGCGCGAGCGGACTGGGCGCCTCCTCCGCGGACGACTGCCTGGAGAGGCTGAGGCTCGCCGTCGAGTGGCGTATGTGGTAACCCACTCCGCTCGTGTGCACGCACAGCTCCAGGGCGGAGAGGCCGTCGTGCTTGTCCTGCAACACGCACTGCACGAAGACATGCGAGGGGCGCCGCGCCGTGATCCGGTGGCGCGCCTGCGAGATGGTGCGCTTTGGGATCGCCTCCGACGGCGCAATCGACGCCGCGAGCGTGTCATCGTCCAAGTCTGCCACCCCCCGCCCATCGCCAATCGGCATAAAGTCGGCCGACTGACAGCGCCGGCGCAGCTCAAAGACAGCGCTTGCGGCCT
This sequence comes from Chrysochromulina tobinii, assembly GCA_001275005.1. Lineage (NCBI taxonomy): Eukaryota > Haptophyta > Prymnesiales > Chrysochromulinaceae > Chrysochromulina > Chrysochromulina tobinii. Next base: position 6,699 of record JWZX01001296.1, read on the forward strand.
CGGGGTCCTCGACGCCCTCACACACGACGCGTACCACGATCGGCGGCACCGACGGCAACTGCACCCAACGTGCAGCACTGTCAGCGGGGAGGGCGACTTCCTCGAGAGCGACGCGAAAGAGGAGGGCCTCGTTGAGCACCTCGGCCGATGCCATGGGCGCGGCGATCCAGCGGCTCACATACTCGTTCGGCCCTCGGCTCGGACCGTCGTTATCGGCGGTGTGCGCACGGCCAGTGCCGCGGCGGTAGCGTGCGACGAGCTGCGCCCGCGGAGCCGTGCTTGAGGTCCCCACATGCACCGAGACTCGCAGCCGAAACCAGCCGACGAAGGCAAAGTCCACGTCTATGAACCTCGCCAGCTGCACGAGCACATCCACATGCCCAGAGAGGACACCTTGCACTATGGATATGGGCGATTCGCTGCGTGCACTCGTTGACCTGCTCTCGGCCGGAGAGGTAACCCCGCCTGCCAGCTGAGGAGTAGTGATGGGCACCAGCAGCGGCCGAAGCAGCCAGTGTATTGCGTTCAACACAGTGGCGGGGTTTAAGGGCGGCGGGCTCTCTCGACTCGCACTACCCCGCATCTGTGGCGCTCAGGGCACACGTGTGATGCTTTTGCATGCCGAGGACTTTTTCTATGGCTGCTTTCCATTTTCGGATTGTTTTTTTATTGACGGAGATGCAGTGCTCTTTAATCGTACAACCAACAAAGTTTCTCACCCCGTTTGTCTCCCGCGTGCCACGACCCCGAGCGACCTCCTCTTCCTCCCTAAGAGAGGATCTTTGGCGCTCTTCCTCTCCGCCGCCGGCGCGCGTCAGCCCCCTCCTCCATGCACTCGAGCAGCCGGCCCAGGCGGCGTCGGTACGGCCCCTCTATCCTGGGGTCATCGCAGAGCTCCCTCGCCGCCTGCGTGCGCAACCCCATGCTCAGCAGCATCGGGAGCAGCATCTGACGGAAGGGCCCCGCCTTCTTGGCCTCGGCGGGCAGCGTGCTGAGGAAGGTATTGAGCGCTGCCGCGAGCACAAAGGAGCGCGGCGAGAGGAGTGGAGTGTACTTGGAATTGAGGAGGATGCGGCACTGCCGCCCCTCCACCGCTGAGGCCACGTGATCGAGGAAGATCTCGAGCTCCCGTGCAAGCACCGCCACATGCGACAACCTCGACGCCTCGTGCGACCAGCGCGGAGTCGGGTCCGAGGGGCCCGCTGTACTGAAGAGCTCGCTGATGGCAGTGACGTGTAGGAGAGGGCGCTCTCCCGCCGTCCAAAGGGAGTCAAACAGCGAGTCGCACTCGAGAGGTAGCATGGTACCTAGGGCAGGAAATTCCTGCTTCTCAGCCTGCTTGTCGGCGTCGGCCGCGCTGGCGGCGCTGCCGCTGCAGCCATCGACGGCGCCACCCGCGGTGGAGTCATACGAGACGGCCTCGTTACCACCTCGCGCGGTAGGGTCGGCAGTATTCCCTTCGTCGGACGAGGCCGCTCCAAGGGCACTACGCACCGTCTCGACGATCCGGCACCAGTTCTCGTCGCGCATCGAGAAGCCGACGAAGAGGACGTGCTGCGTCATCAGCAGCGCCTGCAGCACGGCCTCGCTCGCCGCCTGTTCCTTCGAGAAGCGTGCGTAGTCGTGGCGCGTGAGCACGATGGATTCGGGCCGCGAGCAGGTGCCGTGCAGCTTGAGGCACCATAGGTCGCGCACGGAGCCGGCGCCGGCGGGCAACATCGTCATATCGTGGCCGGCGACCTTCACAGCCGTCTCGAAGAGCTCATCATAGTTGGTCGTGACGCAGCCGCGGAAGGGCAGCCCGGCGAGGAGCGCGTGCTGGAGCGAGTAGCGCTTGGCCGACGCGAGGATCCGGGCGCAGCGCGCCTTGAGCGGCCCGTCGCCTCCCGCACGCGACGAGCAGACCGAAGCAGCCTCGAGAGGATTGAGCTGCGACAACGCCTCGCGTTCCGTTGCGAGAAAGCCCAGCTCCGCACCGAGGCGGTCGAGCAGCTGCTTCCACGAGGGCAGGCCCGCGTTGATCGAGACGCCCGCGCCGAGGAAGAGCGACACCTGCCCGTCCAGGAAGCGATCGGCCAGCCGCTCCACCTCGCTGTGGAACCGGGCGGGGTCCGTAATGTCGGCCGGGGGTTTGAGGCGCCAAAGCATGCTGAACATGTTGAGATGGTTCTCGGAGAGCTTGTCTCCGAGAAGCTGCCGCCGCGCGAGGTGAGCCGCGCCGAAGGCCGCCTGGTCGACCGTGCACAGGGCTACGTCAATCGCATGCGTCTTCGTGAATGCATCCAGCTCACTCAACATCATCAGCATGATGGAGCCGGTGTTATCGTCGCCCGTGAGCGCGTCCTCCAGCTTCGGCACCATGAAGCCTGCGCCAAAGACGGGTAACGCCACAAGCGGAAGTGCCCTACCGAAGCGCGACGGAACAGCCTCCAGGTCTTGCGCGACCTGCGCGAGGAAGGATCGCAACGTTGTCGCCAGCTGATCCAACGGCAAGCCTCCAAGTGCGAGCGCCAGGTACGGCTGCGGATGCTCGTAGCCTCGCGAAGACTCGCGCACCTGCTCCATCTTGGGACGGCATCGAATGCAGCGATGCTCATCAAGGCCCCAGCCGGACGGCCGCGGCGGGATTTCACGACTCGATATTTGCCAGAGGGGATTGACCACCATGGACTCGTCCACAGGGCAGAGCCACGCATCGCATGCGATGTAGCGCACGTCGCTGTTGAGCACGAAGATGTGCCCACGCTTCGGAGCAGCAGAGGAAAGAGCTGCCACCACCACCGCGATAACTGGGACAAGCAGCATAACCCACTCAGTGCCCGCACAGAGGTGAGGAGCCGAAACCGAGCGCATGTTCTTGAAATCTCGCCGCGAAATCTCGCACCACGTCCTTACGATCGCCGCTTCAAGCGGCGCCGCGTCAACGCTGCACTGGAGCAAACTCCGACTAAACTCCGACCGCGACCGAGGCTTTCAAAGGGCCGTGGAGCACTCATGTATACTCACCACGCGCCCTACACCCGGCTGTTCTTTATCTCTCTCTCCCGTCTGCTCGATCGAGTCGTCGAGTCCGTATCGATTCTGTCTGTCTGCGCTCGCTGCCCCAAGGCCCACAAGGCCAAGGGCACGTCGCCAGCTCAGTGTGACGCTCAGCTCTCATCCTCACGTCTCAATGACCGCGCCGAGGGGCTTTGGCTCCTTGGGCTCGGGGTTGGCTGCTTTCCAAGCCGCGAGGCTCGTGTAGAAGCGCTTAGGCTCAATCCCATTGGCCAAGAGATCCGCAGGGTCGCCGCATTGCAGGTAGACCGTCTTCACGAGGCCGTTGATGATGGTCGATCCGTCTGACCCTTCGACAGTCCGACCCAGGCGAACATGTTCGCTCGTGCTCGAGAGTTGCTTGTACGAGTTGGCACCGAAGATGTTCCATTCCGCTGCGCCCTCAACGGTCGGCGTGCCCCAGGAGGAGGCAATCATGCCGCCGGCGGCCCCCCACCGCCCATTGTTGGTCAGCTTGCAACCGCGTGGCAGCACACTCTGCAGCTGTCGCAGGTAGGCTGCGTGCGAGCCCCATGGAGGTTCCTCGAAGGTCGAGGCATCCATGAAGGTCAGATTGCCCTCCGTGCCGTCCCCGAAGTCGTGATCGTCGACGCTCACCCGCTCCTCCAGATGCTCCTCCTCAGTCTCAGGGTCCTTATAAACCGAGGTGGCTTTGACGAAGCCCCAGTCGCCAATGAAGGTGGACATGATCTGGAAGGGCGGGAGGCGGAGCGTCTTGAGCCCCTTCATGCCGCGCACCGCGGCAATGAGCGCTTGCTCGTCCTTGCTCTGTGACGAGCGGTCGGCGCCTAGCGACTTGGGCCACTTGCCGCCGCAGTTGAGGTCCAGGTACGTCAGATTCGTGCAATGCTTGCCGACCTCCGTGATCGTGAGCGCGTTTACGTTTCCCTCCCCACGCAAAGAGAGCGAGGCTAGCCGCGCGCCGACAAGCTTGATCGAGGCCTTGATGGCCGTGAGCGGCGTGTAGCCACTCGTGAAAGAGAGGTGACGCACCACGTTCTGCTTCGCCTGAAGCAGAATGGCAAAGTGTGATGCCGGGCAGAAGATCACGTCGGTGCTAGACCGCTTTGCTGTCGCGCACGCGAGCTGCGCCGTGAGCTTGATGCTGTCAAAGTGGTGCAGCCGTAGCGTCGAGAAGAGCTCGGGCTCGAAGCGCATCATGCGGAACGACTTGTTGGTGAACTCGGTAAGCACGAGGCGCGAGTGGAGCGGGCAATGCTCGAGAACTTTGAGAAGGACCTCGACGCCGAGCTCGTGGAAGAGGCCACAGTCGCCACCCCATCCGGTGGCGTGCGCCGAGCCGCCGGCCTCGACGTCGGCGAGCTTAGCCATCTTGAAGGTGTGCTTGCGCTGCGCCTGCTCATCGCGCGGTGCGAAGGCGCAGATTGCCTGTAGGAGCTGCAGTGTTGCCGGGCTTGTTGTCGGCTTATCGCTGATTGCCTTCTTCTTGCTCGCCGCCTTGCTGCCGGCTGTCGAGCCGGCCGCGCCCGCGGCGCAACCGTCACTCGCGGTCGCGTCGGAAGCAGCAGGAGCGGCGCCAGTTGCGGCGGCGGCAACGGGCATCGCGAGCGGCTCCCAGTTGAGGAGAGCGACGCCGCTGCCAATGCTCACGGCAGGATTCTTCTGGCCCTCACTACCAAAGGAGCCGGTTGGCGGGTTCTTGAGCATGCTTGCATGCACGAGCAGCTGGCGGCGAAGCGCGGCCGCGTCGTCCAGCGGCACGAGGCCCGCCTTGGCCTCAGCCGCTCCGATGAGAAGTGTCATGAGCTGCTGGTCGTCGAGGTGAGGCAGAGACGGCTTACCGGGCACGCTGACCGAGCGCAACAGCCGTCGGAGGCTCTGCATACCGGCGCTGGTGCGCTCGGCGAAGCGCTCAATGATGGCACCACTGGGGTAAATCTGCATCATGAGCATTGTCACCGCCTGCGGCTTCTTCTTCTCGTTGATCACGTACAGATGAGCGCTGAAGCGAGAAAGTAAGGGAGAAGCCCAAGCGAGCGCTGAAGCGGAACTCGCGTAAACTTTGTTCTCAACGAAGCAGCAGAAGGCGCGTTCGCCGCTCGGCCAGCGCAGTGCGACGAGCGTGGCCGTTGCCGTCTCCGAGGCGGCCCCATAGTGCCAGCGAAACAGTCTCTTGTCGTCCTCGGTCTGCTGAGTGCAGCAGCAGAGCACCTCGAAGTGCGTGTGCTCGAGAAGGGTCGCGGCGGCGGCGCGGGCGTGGTCGTCCGGCCGGTCGACCCACAGTCCCGACTTGTCCGTGAGCACCGGCGCGCCGCAGCTGAGCGCCTTGATGACCTGAACGGCCGTGTCGTTGTCGAGCGGTACCGCAGCAGAGAGCACCAAAGAGAGAGCGGTGGATGAAGAACCTGGAGCAACAGATGACAGTGAAGCGACATCGACTGCAGGCAAAGCTTCCGCCGTGAGCGCTACGTCGATCATAGCAACTTCGGTGTGCGATTCGTCCGCCATACCAGCCGGGAAGCAGCGTACCAGTGGCAGCGAAGAGGCCATTCGTGAGTGTGAGAGAGACTTGAGGTCAAGAGGACGTCTTCTCTGCGTTGAATGCATGCAAGGGCACTGTTCGAGCCTTACTAGTACAAGCAAGATCATGTACCCCCTCCTCCTACGTAGTTAATTCGCTCCGGGTACGCTCCGGAAATACACTCTGTCCCCTGAAATCAAACCCGCATCGCCCTCGCTCGCTTCGCCGCGCGACCGAAGCTTCCCTCGACGTCATCGAAACGATCATGAACGGCTCTGGCGCAGGCGGCGGCGGCATGCAACCGCGCTCGCATGAGCGCAGGAGAAACCGCCGTTACTGTTGGTGCGCCCACGACGCGCCCGTCGTCGACGTCGTCAAGTGGCGTTCGATGCAGCCTCGGTGCGCACCTGGTGGTGCCTCCTCCATCTGCGGCTTCGGTTATGGCTCCCGCTATCGCTGCTTCCAACTCCTCTTCGTTGCTGCCACTCGCGCGTTCCACTATCATTACAGCTCCCCCTGGCGGCGGCGAGAACACCTTCGGATAGAGCACCTTCGGGGAGAGCACCTTCGGCAGCGACTTCTGAAAGAGGCGAAGCTCTGCGATGCGGTCTCTGTAGCGCTTGCAGTACTTGTGGAGCACAGCGGTTTCCACCGCACGATCTTCACGCTGTTCAGGCATCTGAAGCAAGATATTGATCAGTTGGAGCGAGTGCAGGTAGAGTCGGATCGCCTCGTCGAGGTCACTCGCCTCATCTCTCTTTACCGCCTGCTGCGCGATCTGGACGGCCAGCTCCAGCACTTCACGAACCGTGCTCGTGCTCATACTCATGCTCACGTTCGAGCTCGCCGCTGCCATCGACGTGTGCGAGCCGGCGATGAGCGCATCGCTGATGATCTCGAGGTCCTCTTCGAGCCCGTGCGAGTACGCGCTCGGCGCAGCGCTCGGCGCAGGTGCATCGGAGTAGATCTCTTCGGGGGAGCCGCGTGAGATCGCAGGCGAGATCGTGTGGTGACCCTCGCCGTCGCCCGCGCTTGTCTTGGCAGCCCGTTGTACAGTGATCATGAGTTGGAGCACGATCGGGTCGCGGCGGTGCGCGTTGCGGTCGAGCAGCAGGGTGAGTGGCTGCGGTTGCTGCTCAGATGCCGAAAACGTGGAAAGGTTGATCTCGCACGACGCCAACTCCTTGAAGGACGCCATCGCCGTCCCGAACGTGGGCTTGACCGCGAGCAAGGCCAGCTTATACCGCTTATCAGAGAACCCACTCGCCTTGCCCGACTTGCTTGCAAAGCTGCGAGGATGTAGCGAGGACGAGAATCAAGCATTTGTGGGCGCCTTCAGGGGTCAGTCGGTCAGAGCTCACTGTCACGGTGGGCGCTCCCGCTTGGGGCACACAGTCGAGAAGAATCGCTTCGCGCACAGTGTGGCAGAGAAGGACAACTTCTGCGTGCCGAAGGAGACGCCACCGGCCGCGGCCTTCATCGCCGGCGTTAGTTCGACCGTCGTGGTGGAAGCTACTTTTGGTCCACGGCGGCACTGCACGATGAGGCCAGTTGCCGAGAGGTTGGAACATGGCATTCTCTCGATGTTCAGGCTAGAGATCTCGAAGGAGTAGCGCGTTGTCGATCGGCCCACGTGCGTCGCCCGTGAAAAGGGCATCAATGGCATGCTAGACGCCAGGCCCGAATGAATGCCCGACGAACAGGACGAACAGGCGAGCGCCTCGTGCCCAAATTGTGATGTGTGCTTCGTGCGCGCATGCATGCGTATGTGTTGAAGGGCGGGCGCCTCGACTCGCTCACGCACGAGTGAGGCACCATGACAGCAGTGCATTCGTGCGGCGCGCTCTTGACTTGACTTGACTTGACTTGACTTGACTTGACTTGACTCGCTTTTTTCACTTTTGGACGAGCACACAGGCGCAAGCGAGGGCGGCGCGCCGGCCGGACTTCCGTCCCTCCGCCCGCTTGCGTGGCTTCGGAGAGGAAGCGTGGACAACATGGTGAGGGAGGCATCACCTCGACGAGAGAACCTGCTGCGCTCACGCAGCGTGTTGGATTTTGGGCCTGACCTCACGCTGCCTTCGCCGTTGCCGCCGCTTCGCGACGGTGTGACCGAGGTGCATTTCAGCCGCTGGGTGGTGGAGGAGAGCAACAAAGAAATTGGCGATGTGGCGCGCGAGGAGGCAGCAGCAAAAAAGGCACAGAAGAAATCATTCGATGAGGGCTTCTTGGCCGTGCAGCACCGCAAGGTGGAGGACATCCATCATCAGATGACGTCGGCCTCCGCGGCAGTTGAGAGTATCCGCATCAAGAATTTGGAGGTGGGACAGGAGATGCGGCTGAAAATCCTCGAGCTAAAGCAGTCGATCAGCCTTGAGAAGCAGGTGCACAGCGCCAAGGGCCGCGAGCTCGTCGAGCATGCGAAGCACGTGCAGAGCGCAAAGGTGCTTGAGCGGCAGCTGTCGGCTCGTGGCCGCCGTCAGGAGCGCGGCGGGGCGACGAAAAAGGAGCGGCAGAAGCTTGCGGAGGCGCGCGAGGCGGCGCAGCATGCCGAGGAGGAGAAGAAGAAGCAGATTGCGGATAGGGTGAAGCTGGAGACGGCCAAGGAGACGATCCAGAAATCCTTATCTGTCATCGAGCAGGAGCGTGCCGCGAAGGGCGCTGCCTGCCGTGTGATCGAGGAGCGCAATGTGCTTGCGCGCCAGCAAGCTCGCGAGCAGTTCATGTCGATGTCCGCGCGCACGAGAAAGGAGGCGGAGGCGGCGCACGCTGGCGCCAAGAGCGCGCGCGAAGGGCTCACGGCGCACCGAAGGATGCAGGCGGACATGTTGCGGCAAGCGAAGACCGCCGAACTCGAGCGCAAGAAGGCATTGGCCGAGGAGAAGCTGCAGCACAATAAGGCGATTCATGACCTCATGTACGCGTCCAAGTTTGCCCCGCGCGAGCGCGCGCGAAAGGTGCACCTGCCCGGCCGAATCGGCAAGAGCGCCTTCAACGCGTTCGACGCCGATGCTGCCGCCGCCGAGGCCGCCGCCGCCGCGCCGCCGGGTCAGATGGGCGATTTCGGGATGGGTGGCTTTGGAGCTGCGCAGATGGGCGCCGGCTTTGGAGGTCGCCAGATGGGAGGTCGCCAATCCAAGGAACTGCCCAACGTGGGAAGCGATTCATGGGGGGAGAGCTGAGCCATGCATGATGGATCTCGCTGGGGGCGGCTGTGACACAATGACACATTTAATGTAAAACAGGGGCTGGCAAGAGCGTAGTGTGGAGGGGCGGCAGTCGACGAGCGGCGGCACGCGAACTTGGCGGTGCTCGGATGTCGGCTGGGCACAGAACATTGGCAACCCGTTACCCCGCGTTAGTATGTAGCACGTAACAGTCTCATCATATGCTGAGTTCATAGCACGTAACAGTCTCAGCATGACAGCGGTCCTGGCCGGAGCGCGCAGAAGGAACAGGGTCGCCACATACGACGAGACCAGCCACAGGACGGGACCGCGCAAGCAAAAGAT
>JWZX01001297.1:0-21761 GCA_001275005.1 Chrysochromulina tobinii
CGACAAGCCTCGACAGGCTCGACAGGCAAGGCCTCGACAGCAGCTCGACGGAGCCTCGACAGCTCGACAGCTCGACAGCCAGGGCTCACATTCGCATACCCCACTTCGCACTCTAGACTCTTGATCATTCTCGTTTAGTCTCTCGTCTCGTCTACTGTATCGTCTTTATAGTTTTTTACTTGTTTGTAACTTCCTACTTTTCCCATCGCGATCGCAGTTTCAGAGATCTCTTACTATAACACGGATAGCGTATTTCCGATGCGCGTTCGCGACTTCTATTCATCCCGAACGCCGCCTCACCACCGCCACCTCCGAAAGGCACGGTTTCGTGCCGAATCTGCTGTGCGTAGCCAGGATAGCCCGATGGCACCTGCCCATAGTTTGGTGGCATTAGGCTCCAGCCAGGCACCTGCTGCCCTGGCACCTGCTCCTCTTCGCGCTGAGCGGGTGTGAAGGGAGCGGACCCCGCGGAGCCAACGGGTCCGATGTACTGTCGGACCAGGGTCGGGCGCTGGATCGGGGTCTGTCGAGTAGGGCAGGACCAGGGTCGGGCCTGCCAGCCTGTGCGGAAGCGTGCGCGCGCCACGCTTCGAGAAGCGGTTGTATATGAGGTAGCATGCGAGACTCACCGTCAAAAAACTCACAACGAAAGTCGCGAGGACGGCGACCAAAACGACGACCGATGAGGACCAAAATGAGGGCGTGATGGGCGGCGACGACGGCGGTCTGGGCCTGGGAGGCGGGAAAGGAGGCCTCGGTGGGGGGGTTTTGGGCCAGGGTGGGGGTGGCGACGGCGGCGGCGCCTGCGCAACCCGGAAGAGGTAAGCCGATCCGACGATCGACGAGCTGTCCCCTGAGTTGCTGTGTCCGTCCGCGCCAAGCACGAGAGCGTCGCCGGAGACGGAGCACGAGCCGCCTAAGTTGTCGTAGGGCTCGGCGTCCATGGCCACCAGGACACGCCTCCTGGCAGCTGATTGTGGGACATGCGATAGCGAGCGTCGGGGGGCTCGGTGGGCCACCTCCTCGTCGAAGGAATCCGAGTGGCGCAGGCTGCGTCGAAATAGTGGCTCAGAAAGGGGGATACCCCCGGCGTTCTCGACTTCGTGGCCTTCAGTAGAGCTGGCTCCGCTCAGGCCCTGCAGCAGCACGCCGTGGCCCGCTTCGGCACCATTCATTGTCTGCCTTTTGGGGGCGCCGACGAGGGCCATGTCCGCGCCCAAAGATACGCAAGAGCCAAAAAAGTCATTCGGAAGGCTTTGATCGACGAACGTCACGGAGACGTTGGATGCCGAAGCGTAGCGGAATAGGTGAACAGCCCCACTGTCCGAGTTGCGCCGCGGCGAGCCGACCATGACGGCCCCCTGGAAGGTTGCGACCGACGATCCAAAGCGGTCGCCAGTCGCGTCGGCACCGAATGGCGAGACGAGGCGTTGGCGGAGCTGTCCGGTGATAATGTCGAAGACGTAGGCTGCCCCGGAGCCCGCCGCGGTCGCGGCCTCGTTGGGCGCTCCTACGACTATGAGGCCAGCGTGCGCGGCGACCGCGGTGCCAAACCTGGCGAGCGCCTGCACGGAGGAAGGGACGAGCCTTCTCAGCAAGAAGCCGCTGGTGCCGTCGAAGACGTACACGGTTCCGGCCATGTTTTGTCCACCCTGTGCGTGCGCCCGAGCGCCGACGATGGCGCGCCCGGCGTGGAGTGCCACTGTGAAGCCAAACTCATCGTTCGCAGCACCGTCGAATGGGATGAGCTTGCGCGTCTGGAGACCTGTCGATGCGGAGAAGATATACGCAGCGCCCGTTCGGGTGCCGATGCCCGTGAATGCCCCCGGTGCTCCGACGAGGGCGAGATTTTGGACAGCGTCCAGAGGGTGGTCGCCAGAGGGCAACGAGACCGAGGCGCCAAACTCAGCACGGGTGGGATCATATCCAGGGTCATCGGGACTGAGCACCATATTCAAGCGGCTTGTGGACAAGTCGAAGAGATACGCCGCACCGGAGAAGCCGCCGCGTGTATACTCGTAGGGTGCCCCAACGAGTACCATTGTCGTCCCGGTACTCACTGCCCAGCCAAACCGCGTTCCTTGAGCGATGTTTCCTCCTGGCACGATTGTGGTGCCAGAATAGTATTGCGGACCCGGCGGCGGCAAAGGCGGTGGGGGTGGCGGCAGCGGCGGAGATGACGGCGGCAAGGCTAGCGGAGGCGAGGGCGAGGGCGGTGGAGGCGATGGCGGCGACGGTGGTGCCATCTTGCAGCGCCGGACGCAGGGGCTGTTCACGTCCGAGCTCGGAGAAGGACACTCGCGTCTCCCGCGGTTCGCGGTCGCGCACGGCGCCCATACCGATTTTGGCGACGCTGTGAGTCGGTTCGGTTCAGGCGGTTGCTATCATGGCATTTCGCCAGCGGTGTGTTCATAAAGTGTGTTGCGGAATTTCGGCAGTGGAAATGGCTTCCCGCCGAAAGAGCAATCGCGAGGCCGCGACGTCGACGCGCCTTTCAGCGGCAGTGCGGTCGCAGCTCGAGGCTGCGATCGATGACCTCGACGCGGTGGGCGTGCGCGAGCTGCTCCCTCCACCTCCGGCCGCCGTTGACGTTGATGACCTCGTTGATGACAACGGCACGCCGCTCCTGGTTCGGGCCATCTTTGCCAGTGACCCAAAGCAGAGCGACGCCTCGCTCGCCCTCGTCAAGGCGCTCTTGCAAGCGGGCGCGTCGCCAACGGCTGCTGATGAGGACGGCAACACCTCGCTGCACGTGTGCGCGAGCAAGCTCAAGCTCGAGCCTGAGTTTGCTGTCGCTGCAACTGAAATGCTTCTGGACGAGCTCGCGGGGCAGCCGCCCGACGCATACGGCAGCACGCCGCTCGAGCACGCGATGGCTCTCGCCGACTGTGAGGGCCGCACACCGCTCGCCGTCGTCATCAGGCAGGGCCGTCAACTTAGCCCAGCGGGGGGTGAGGCGGCGGGCGAGGCGGCGATGGTGGATGCGGCGCGGCTGTATGTGTCTCGCGGGGCGGGACTGCTACTGCCGTCGCCGCCGGCGGCGGCGCGGGCAGAGGCCGATCACATGGCAACCGCTGAGGCCGACGCGACGCCACCGCAACCCGCGAGTGCCGCCGCGCAGAGGGCGACTAGCACGCTGCTTCACGAGGCTGCAGAGTGGGCACCACCGACGCTCGTGAGTGTGTTACTCGAGGCGGTTGACGTGGAGGCGGCCATGGCGGTGGCGAACGCGCAGGGCGACGGGCCGCTGCAGGTGGCCCTCGCCAGGGGGCAGCGCGCCACCGCCGCCGCCCTCCTCGACGCCTTCCCTGCGGCGTGTGAGGGCCCCTGGCAAGGCGCGCCACGCCCTGCTGCCCGCTCGCTCGCGGCGGCGTTGCATCGGCTGGTGCGCACAGTGGTGGAGACGCCCGCGAGTGCGCCGGTGCCACCGCCCATGCCTCCCGACTACGCCGGCTGCGTGCGCCTGCTCGTGGAGCGCAAGGGAGCCCCTGTCGACTCCCGGGATTCCTGTGGGCGCACTCCGCTCGCCGCGTCGCTCGTCCTCGGGGCACCCACCGCCATCTCGCACGCGCTGCTCCGACACTGCCGAGCCATCGAGGCGGCGGATACGGACGGGCGCTGTGCCCTGATGCATGCGGCGGCGGCGGGCGACGCACCGCTCTTGTCCGGAGTCCTTCAGGCTCTCCGTCGCGCCGCCCTGAGCGCTGGCTCCGGCGCGACCGCCGCTGCGCCGCCCGGCGGCGACCGCCATGGCGAGCGCCGTGGCGAGCGCGTGTCTCTCGCCGATCGTGCGCTCCTCTCGGCCGCACCGCCGCTGCCGGCAGCACCCCCCTCGGTCCTGCTGCGCCGAGTTCTCGCCGTCGATGTGCGCGGCGAGAGTGCGCTGTCGCTCGCGAGTGCCGCCCGCAGCTCGGCGTGCGTCCGAGCGTTGCTCGAGGCTCACGCTGATGTGCGCGGTGTGAATGCCGACGGGCGAGGCCCGATGATGATGGCCCTGAGCGGCGGCGGCAAGAGCGCCAAGGATGGGCGCGCCGAGAGTGAGCTCGTCGAGGTGCTGCGATTGCTCGCCGCGCCACCCACTGACACGTGCCTCGCTTTCGCTCGTAGGGCCGCCGCCGCCACAGCCGCCGCCACAGCCGCCGCCACAGCCGCCGCCACCGCCGCCGCCGCCGCCACAGCCGCCGCCACAGCCGCCGCCACCGCCGCCGCCTCAGCTGCCGCCGCCACAGCCGCCGCCTCGGACGAGGAGCTGACGGCGGCAGGTGCACGGGCGGCGGCGCTGATGGCGCTCGTGTGCGACGCGCGTGGTGAGTGTGCTCTCGCACTCGCTGCCGCGCGGCCCGCGAGTGCAGATGCTTTCGAAGCGCTCGTGACAGCGCTCGCGGCATGCGGCGTGAGCGTCGATAAGGGCGGCGGGAGCGCCTTGATCGCGCTCGCGGCGCGCGGCGAGCGCATCGGGGTGGAGCGGCTTCTGGCCATGGACCACGCCAAGGCTCTCACGGCACCCACCACCATGCACATACCTTTGGCCGACCTCGCCTCGCCTTTGGTGCCCCTCGCGGGCGCGGGCCCACCCGCGCAGTCCTCACACTCGTCTGCGACTGCGCTCGGCACGCGCGCAGGCAGCGCCGCCGTGGCCGCGGCGCGTGGCGGGCACGCGGAGACGCTGCAGGCGCTGCTCGCTCACGATGGTGCGAGTGCGAGTGTGCCAGTCGGGCCGGCGGAGGAGACAGCCCTGATGGCGGCGGCGGCGGCGGGTTCGACCGAGTGCGTGCAGCTGCTGCTGCGGCAGGTGGCCGGCGGCGGCGAGGCAAGTCGTACCGACGCTGCCGGCCGGACGGCCCTGATGCACGCGGCGCGTGGCGGCGTGCTCGGGTGTGTCGAGGCGCTGCTGGGTGCGCGTGTCGACTCGCACGCCTGCGACCGGTACGGCCGCTCATGCCTCGCACACGCCGCCGCGGGCGGGTCGGTCGCGTGCATAGAGGTCCTCCATCGCTGCCTCGGGAGCGGCGGAGCGGAGACGCTCGAGGCAGTGGATGCACTTGGTTCGACGCCTCTCCTCGAGGCTGCCGCACGCGCCCATGACGACGCGATCGCCGCCCTCGTCAGCATGGGAGCTTCCCTCGAGATGGCCCTCGACGCCGCCCTGCGCGGCCCCCCATCCGGCCTCGCGCAGGGCCGCGCGCATGGCGACGTCGGGCTCGGCGACGGCGGCGACGGAGGCGACGGAGGCGACGGAGGCGACGGCGGCGACGTCGATCCCGCCATTGGCGGTGACGCTGGTGAAGCCGCTGCGGCGCCGGCGTGCGCGGCTCCGGCGGAGGCGGCGGCCGCTGTGGGCTTTTGGCTCCAGGCCGCTCACACCCTCGCCCGGGTCGGCGGGAACGGCTTGCTCAGCTGGCGTGCCGTGCAGCTGCGCAGCCCGGCGGCGATGGTGCTGCCGCTGCTGCGCAGCCTGCGGCGCGCGGGCATCCTCGATGAGGAGGCGGCCCACCGCGACCACGGGCGATCGCTCCTGCATGCCGCCGTCTTGGGCGTCGCCGACGGGGTGCTGAGCGAGGCACATGCTTGTGCCTACGCGTCAGGGCTGCCGCATGCACAGCTGCTCGTGCGGGACGGCGAGGGTCTGACAGCGATCGGGCTGACGGCCGAGCGTGGGCTGGAAGCCCTCGGCCTTGCGCTCGAGACGATCGTGCTGCGTCGGCTGCGAGCACTCATCGAGATTGCACACGCGCCCGCGCACGAGGCACACGCCCGACGGGTGGCGGCGCAGCTGCACGCCTACTGGCCACAGCTCGAGCTGCGCGTGCACGCGCACGCGCACGCCGCCGCGCACGCCTCCGCCTTTGACGTGCTCTGGCTCGAGCGCTGGGGCGCTTCGCGCACCTCGCACGTGCTCTACACGCACGCCGGCCGCGCCCTGTCGAAGCTGCCCGGCGAGCGTGCCCTCTGGCGCGAGGTGAGCCTCAAGATCGACGGCAAGGCCGTTCTCCTCAACCTGTAATCAGCCGAGCGGGGATTTCCATGGCATCGTCCTGAGCACAAATTAAGCACAAACCAGGTATTCACGAAACGGGGCATGGCCTCACACGTTTCACATTGTCGGCGGTATGGGTTGAAACAGTCCCTTTCACAGCCACTTTGGTATATTCACAGTTGATTTTCTCGCTACCTCGAACAACATGCGGCGTCGCGAGGAGACACGCATCGGTTATTCGGCGAGGTGAAGACAGCCCACGGAGCCCACGGACACCAATAGCGAGCAGCGCACCAGCTTTGAGTCCTTGGGGATCTCATATACTCCCAGATTTCTGAGCACATGGTGCGGCTCGACCAAGCAGTCCTCGCCGACCTACGCTCGCGAGGCGCGCCCAAGGCTTCGCTCAAGGAAGCACAGCGGCTCATCCGAGCA
The DNA here is from genome assembly GCA_001275005.1 of Chrysochromulina tobinii. Taxonomy (NCBI): domain Eukaryota; phylum Haptophyta; order Prymnesiales; family Chrysochromulinaceae; genus Chrysochromulina; species Chrysochromulina tobinii. The sequence goes on from JWZX01001297.1 coordinate 6,413, forward strand.
GGCAACGTGCTCCTGGCAGGAAGCGTCACGCGCGAGCCAAAGATGCAGTTCGTTCCCGGCGTCGAGCCTGTGGCACTGGCCGCGTGTGGCACACCGCTCTCCTTGGGCGAGCACCAGTTCTACATCATGCACAAGCCCGTGGGATACGTGTGCCAGCGCCACCCGCGCGAGCCGAACGTGTACGATCTCATCCCCGAGCATTTGCGGCGTCACGACCTCGGTTGTGTCGGCCGCCTGGACCGCGACACGACGGGCACGCTGCTGCTGTGCACTGATGGCGGCGTGCAGAGCCTGCTGTTGCACCCGAGCTCACGGGTGTGGAAGACGTACACGGCCGAGCTCGACCCTTTGCAAGGCCGCCTATCACCTGACGCCGAGGCGCGCTTCCGTGCGGGCATGACGCTCGAGGACGGCACGCGGTGCGCGCCAGCAACGCTGGAGACGCTCTCCTCGGACGGCTTGCAAGTGCGCGTGACGGTGCACGAGGGCTTCTTCCACCAGGTGAAGCGCATGCTCGCACACTGCGGTGGCCTCGTGCGGCAACTCCACCGCGACCGCTTCGGGTTGCTGCGGGTCGGCGGCGGGACCGAGGGCGGCGGCGGCGGCGGCGAGGGCGTGGGCACGTTGCAAAGCGACAGCTCTGCTCCGTTGGCTCCGGGTGCGATGCGTGCTCTCACCGCCGTTGAGCTACTCTTGCTTGTGGCGATGCTGCCAGTCGACCGGTGTGCGAAAAGAGCGCTCGAGGGTCTGCGCCGGGGCGAGGCCGAGGCGGTGGAGGCCGAGGCGGTGGGGGCCGAGGCGGTGGGGTCCGAGGCGGTGGGGGCCGAGGCAGTGGACGAGGAGCAGTCCGCAGTGGAGGTGCGCACCGTACCCCTCGAACTCGGCGTGGATAGCAGGAGCGCTGCATGCACTGTAACGGCGAAACGGCGTTTCGAGGAGACTCGAGAAGACGACGGCGACTAGCGTCTAGCCAAAGGTCCGACGGCGCAAAGCGGCGCGTCCCCGCGCATTCGACGTCGATATGACTTCACGGGTGTGGCTGGGGTTAAACATGGAAAATTAAGATTTGCACTTTACACAGCGCAGTCACGAGTCATTACACACGAGGACCCGGCGGACGAATCGAGATGCCCTCGATGAGCGGGGCGGGCCACGGACACGGGACATCGTCCTAACTCCTAAGTATGTCTACAACTCGTCCCTTTCTCGGGTCGTATCCATTCCTCCTACCGCCTCACCGCCATCCGCATCCTCGTGCTCGGCTGGCGCCAGTGCGGCTGGGCTGCCGTCACTTTCGATCGAGCCGTCGTGCAGACCAGCCGCCTCTCCCTCTAGCCGCCCCGTGGGCCGCCTCGCAAGCATCTCATCGGCGAAGGCACGCAGCCGACGGAAGGTGGGCGGCCCGTCGTGCCACACGGGCTCGCGCTCGTGCGCCGCGCTGTGCAGCCACAGGACAGCCGGCGTCGCATTCACGCCCAGGCGCTCCGCGATCGCCGCGGTCCGCGGCGTCGACGAGTGCACACGCACCTCGAGCACGAGGAGCTGACCTCGCAGCGTTGACGAAAGAGCCTTAAGAAGCGGCGGCGTCGTCGATGAAGCGCGCCGCCGCACGAAGCACAGCATGCGCGGCAACCGCCAGGCGGCCGCGCTGCTGCCTGCCCGATCCCACGCCTCCTGGTCCTCCACAACGGTCACGAAGCTCGGCATGAGCGCAGCCGCAAAGCTGGCAAGGTCTGCCACCTGGCGGCTCCCGTCGTAGTCGACGAGACGAGCGCCGCCGGTGGCACTCGGGACCACGGCACGGATGGTGGGCGTCGCATTCGCCTCGCCGAGCAGCGGTGGTAGCGTCTGGTGGGCGTGCGCATCCCAGGAGCCGACGACGACCTCGTGGCGCAGCTGCTTAGCGAGCTGCTCCCAGCGCGGCGTGAGGGCCTGGCAGAAGCCGCACGACGGGCGACAGATATTGACGAGCCAGAGCAGCGACGATGGGCCGCCGCTCGCCGCAAGCATTTCCGGCGAGAGCGCCACGACCGAGCCAGCGGCCTGGAGCTGCGTCGCCATCATTTTCTAGTGACTGTGAATGGATTGTGAATAGGTATGGAAATCGAAGGGGAGGGGGGGGAGGGGGGGGGGGAAGAATCCTTACAGGGAGTCCGGGGACCTGCGTTCACGGCGCGTGTTGTTTTTCACATCGCCTTTTCGATTTTGGGATGAGTTTTCTCTTCCTCTCGCTCTAGTCTCCGCTTCTGGCTCCGTGCTCCAACTAGGCTCCGGCCCGTGCTGCATTCCCGCGTCCAGAATCCTCCGTATTTCTGCGGGCGTGGGAAGATGAAAGTGGCCATGTGCATCCTTCTAGCTTGGGTGGTTGGGTCGAGCGAGGGCAATGACGATTGGGATGAACCCGTCGCAGATCAAGAAGATCCGGGCAGAGGAGCGCGAGCGGAGTGTCGCTGTCAGGCGCGCCTGGACGTGCAACTCGTGGTACCTTTGCTTCTCGAGCGCGATCATCGCCATCGCCTTCATCCACCCGCTCCTTTCATCGACGGGCTGAGAAAGGGCATGCGCCAGGACTTTGAGATCGCGTTCGAGGAGCTCTTCATCGAGGGCAAGCTCTGGGACGCTGGCGTCAAGTCCTCGTTCCCGTACGGCCAGACGAATGCGAACGAGGACGCTGCGGGCGACGGGCCCGTCGAGGAAGCGGCGAAAAGGGACGGGATACCTTTGCGGTGGGTGGAGCGCTTCGACGGCGGCGCACTCGTGCTGCTCTGGCTCGGGTTGCTCGGGTTCATCTTTGCAGTTTGCTCGGAGCAGGATCGGTCCAGCCGGAACAAGCGCTTCGCAATTCGGTCGAAAACCAATCGCTCCCACCGTAACAAGTGGTTCGAACTGGCCTTGCTCGCGCACATGGTCCCGCGCGTCGCCGACGCACAGAGCGCCTACTTTGCCGTCACCTCTGGCCGTTGCACCGTCGATCCGAGCGCGTGGAACTGCATTCGCTCGCCCAACTTTCCGTATGATTACGTCAACAGTCAGACGTGCTCCATCACGCCGACTGCGCTCGCCATTGGAAGGCCTTTGACAGCGACCTCCTTCATTACGGAGTCTTGTTGCGACTACCTCCGCATACCTAGCCACCCGTCGGGGACGTTGACGGCGTTCTCAGGATGGACCGGACCTTCCAATTTCATCTTGGGCCCGGGGACGATCCAATGGTCTTCAGACAGCAGAGTCACCCATACCGGCTGGCGAGTGTGCGCGGGCTCGGCGGGCTCGGCGGGCTCGGGCGGGATCGCTCGACTTGTGGAGCTCACTCGCAGCGGCAGCGCGGTGGAAAAGGAGAACGCGGCGGCGGAGCTGTCGACCCTTGCCTACAACAACGCCGACAACCAAGTGGCGATCGCGCGCGCGGGCGGGATCGCTCCACTCGTCGAGCTCACTCGCAGCGGCAGCCTGGTAGCGAAGGAGAAGGCGGCGGGGGCGCTGTGGACCCTTGCCTACAACGCCGACAATAGAGTGGCGATCGCGCGGACGGGCGGGATCGCTCCACTCGTCGAGCTCACTCGCAGCGGCAGCGCGGTGGCGAAGGAGAAGGCGGCGGGGGCGCTGTGGAACCTTGCCGTGAACGCCGACAACAAAGTGGCGATCGCGCGCGCGGGCGGGATCGCTCCACTCGTCGAGCTCACTCGCAGCGGCAGCGCAATGGCAAAGGAGCATGCGGCGGCGGCGCTGTGGAACCTTGCCGTGAACGCCGACAACAGCGTGGCGATCGGGCAGGCGGGCGGGATCGCTCCACTCGTCCAGCTCACTCTCAGCGGCAGCGCGGTGGCAAAGCAGAACGCGGCGGCGGCGCTGTGGACCCTTGCCTTGAACGACGACAACAAAGTGGCGATCGCGCAGGCGGGCGGGAACGCCAACGACCAAGCAGCGATCGCGCAGGCGGGCGGGATCGTCACACTCGTCGAGCTCACTCGCAGCGGCGGCGCGGCGGCAAAGGAGCAGGCGGCGGGGGCGCTGTGGGTCCTTACACGGAACGCCACGAACAGCGTGGCGATCGCGCGCGCGGGCGGGATCGCTCCACTCGTCGAGCTCACTCACATCGGCAGCGCGGTGGCAAAGGAGAACGCGGCGGGGGCGCTGTGGAGCCTAGCCTTGATCGACGACAACAGCGTGGCGATCGCGCGCGCGGGTGGGATCGCTCCACTCGTCGAGCTCACTCACATCGGCAGCCCGAGGGCACAGGAGAACGCGGCGGGGGCGCTGTGGGTCCTTGCACGGAACGCCGACAATAGAGTGGCGATCGCACAGGCGGGCGGGATCGCTCCACTCGTCGAGCTCACTCGCAGCGGCAGCGCGGAGGCAAAGGAGAAGGCGGCGGCGGCGCTGCGGAACCTTGCCGTGAACGACGACAACAAAGTGGCGATCGCGCGCGCGGGCGGGATCGCTCCACTCGTCGAGCTCACTCGCAGCGGCAGCGCGGTCGCAAAGGAGAAGGCGGCGGCGGCGCTGTGGAACCTTGCCGTGAACGACGACAACAGCGTGGCGATCGCGCAGGCGGGCGGGATCGCTCCACTCGTCGAGCTCACTCGCAGCGGCAGCGCGGTCGCAAAGGAGAAGGCGGCGGGGGCGCTGCGGACCCTTGCCGTGAACGCCGACAACCAAGTGGCGATCGCGCAGGCGGGCGGGATCGCTCCACTCGTCGAGCTCACTCGCAGCGGCAGCGCGGAGGCAAAGGAGAACGCGGCGGCGGCGCTGCGGAACCTTGCCGTGAACGCCGACAACAGAGTGGCGATCGCGCAGGCTTGTGGGACACTCGTCGAGCTCACAGCGGCAGCGGGGGCACAGTTTTGGGGCTTGGTTCTGGTTTGCTTGCTTCTGGCTTGCTTCCCGCTGATGCATGCCTGTTGTTGCCTGCCAAAAAACCCGCCAGTGAAGATAGTCAAAGTTGCAGATGAGGAGGGGGAAAACACAGAATTGCTTCCAGTCGGGACTGCCAGGAGCAACGCCGGGCATGCCATCGCGCCTCCACCGAGGTGGGACAAGGCGGCAGCAGAGAGGGCGCTGCCTCTGCCACTGATTGCCTTGCCCCCTGCCATCTTTCTCGACGTCCCTTTTCAAGTTGTGCGTGCCCTCGTGCTTCCTGATTGCTTGCGACGAAGCGCCGTGCTGGGCACCACGTGCTTTTCACTGAGTATCCTACTGCCCTGCCATTTCGAGGTCGACCGTTCTCAAGCGCCAAGTTGTGCGTGCTCTCGCGCTTCCACAGGGGCGAGGCAGAGCGGCGCGAGGCAGAGCAGCGCGAGGCAGAGCGGCGCGAGGAAGAGCGGCGTGAGGCCGAGCGGCGCGAGGCGCAGCAGCGCGAGGCAGCGCGGCGCGAGGCAGAGCGGCGCGAGGCAGCGCGTCGCGAGGCAGAGCGGCGCGAGGCAGAGCGGCGCGAGGCAGAGCGGCGCGAGGCAGAGCGGCGCGAGGTGCAGCAGCGCGAGGCAGAGCGGCGCGAGGAAGAGCTGCAACGCGAAGCGGAGGCCGCGGCGGAGGAGCTGCGGCGCCGAGCAACGGCGCTGGGGCTACTGCAGGTGCTCACGAATGCCGGCGTCGCCGACGACGCGACGTTGAAGAAGTCGATCGCGTGGTGCGACGAGGAGGGCGTGACGAACGTCTCCGACATTGTCAAGCACAAACTGGTCGACAAATTTGTTCTCCATCTCGGCCTGAAGAATGTCCCCGGCATGGAGCTGCGCAGCTTGTTGCAACGCGCCCCGATGAGCAACCGCGGCTGGCCGAGCATCCCCAGCTGGTTGACGTCGTTCGGACTGCCGGTCGCGGGGAACGGGGCTGCCGACGAGAAGTATCAACGCGCACTGCAGGAGGACGGCTTCGCCCTCCGGGCTCTTCTGCCGGGGACCGATAAAAGCACGCTAAAATCGCTCGAGGCGCTGCTCAAGATAGATCGCCCAAAGTGGCTCGGCAAGGGCAACGACGTGTCGAAAACGTACGGCCCGTATGACAAGCTGAAGCTCGCGTGTGCGTGGGAGGTCAACCATCCACTACTGCGATCCAAGTACACGGCCGGCTCACTCACGGTGCAGCAGGAGCTCAGGCAGCTTCAGAATAGGGGCAAGGATGTCACCACTGTGCCCGGCCTGCCCGTGAAGACGGCTCGCGTGCGCGGCTTCGAACTCTCGGAGGATTGCAATGAGGTCATTCTCTTGCATGGCGTCAACCGAGAGAAGCTGTTTAACCTGCTGTCTACGGGCCTGAACGAGCGCTTCGCCGGCATCGGTGCGGGCGCCGCCTTCGGCGCCGGCGTCTACCTCGCGGAGGACGCTGGCAAAACGGATCAGTACGTCAGCGCTGATAGCGCGTACGACCCGAGCAGTGAGCTGCACAAGCGGCTGTATGACGAAACCATGCCCCACCCGGAGGACGTCTTCTACGTTCTCGTGGTGCGCGCCGCCCTCGGCTTCCCCGTGCGCACGCAGCATACGGGCGAGGGGGCCACCTCGATGGACAATGAAGCGCCCATCTTCCCCGTCGCCTACCGTGAGCTCTCGGCGGTGCCGGGCGTCAATCCACCAATCTTCCACCATTCGCTGATTGCCGAGCTGGGCAAGGATATCGTGCGCTACCGCGAGTTTGTTTTCTTCCACTCCGACTACGTGCACATCGACTACGTCATCGCCTACCACCGCTACAATGGCGACCAGAAGCTGCGCACGACAGTCTGTCCCGTATCTGTGTGAGGCTAACTAGCAAGCATGGCAAGTTCTAGGCGCCGGCCACCGGCCCAGGTTATGCGTGCGGGAGAGTCGGGAGCATAGCATGCGGTCCATGGAGCCGGCAGCCGGGACGTCGGTCGGTCGCGTGTGACGGCGAGCGTTTCCTCTCACGGACACCCGACCGCGGACCGGTCTCGCCGCGTAGTCCGCGGTCGTGGAGAAATAAAAATATCCTCTAACTGGTGGGTTCCAGCGCGATAGCGCTTGATTGGTTGTCTTCAGGGGAGAACGACGTCAAGGGCGGCAGGCGCAACAGCTCGACGTGAGCTAGATGCGCCGGCCGGGCGGGTGATAGAAACGGTCAAATTATGGGGCGCACGTCAATTGGGCGCATTTGCATGTAATCCATGAGTGCCGGCCAAAATGCATACTGTACTTACCAAATCGGGCAGAGCGTTCAGAACGTCGTGACGTCACGATCACGTCGCCCGAAGCGCGTCGCGCATTGTGTCCTGGTCAGCGGCTCCGCCGCGTTTGTCGTGCCGCGACTGGCGCCAGAAAAAGGCCGTCCCTTGCTCGGCTGTCTCGTGGGGCACTGCGCCAGCGAGGGGCGGCGCGGCTTCTTCCCATCCGTCGGCCGCTCGCAGCCGTCGGTTGACGGTCACCACGACCGTGTCGGCGGGCAGAGCGCTCGCGGCGAGCGCTGCGGAGAGCCGCTCGACATGCACGCCGTCAGAGGACTCGAATTTCGTGGCATACGCGTACACGACGGCGGCACCGGCGCAGGTCGTCTGCAGGGTCGCAAGGTCGTAGATGCTCCCGCGCACGGCGATAGCACGGGCGAGGGCCGGGTCGCTTGCACTCGCGATGGCGTACGCGGCCGCTCCGATAGCATGCAATTCGGGCATCAGCTCGAGTGACGTGCATGCGCCACCCAGACGCACCGGCTCTTCTCGCGCAGCCGCAAGGGCCAGTGACCCCTTGCCGCCGCCGAGATCGCAAAAGCTGCGACGTGAGCCGGCGACCGGACTCACGAGGGCGAGCGCGGTTTGCAAGCACTGTAGGAAGAAGGAGAGGTCACTCTCTCCATAGATGAACTCGTCGCCGCCGTACGCATCGTCGTCGTCGTCAAGTGAGTCCATCGGCCTCGCCAGGGCGGCACCATCTTCGTCGTGGGCATCGATGGTGTCGTCATTATATGCCTGCGCATCCGTCTCCGGAAAGAGCACTGCCTCGTAGTCGATGGCATCGTAAGTAGCGGCGAGGAATTCTTCGCAGCTGAGCAGTGCAGTCCCAGCACATATGAGAGTCGATCGGCTGCTCAAGCTGATGGATTTGCGACCGCAGAGTGGCAGTGGCGAACATCGAGTCGGCGGCGGCGCGCTAGCTGGCGTCAACCAGCCGCTGACCGTCGTCGCGAATGCGAGAGCAATCATTTCTTTTCAGACCAAAAAGATCGGGTGCTCGACTCGACGCGACCTGAAAAACACCAAACGCGCATGTTGGCACACGACGCCCGTTACACGGTCCTAGTACTTGAATACCTCGGCCTCGTGGAAGCCCGCCTCGGCAAGCAGCCCCGTGAGTGGCCCCTGGATCTTGGGCCCCTTGGAGCCATCGGCCTTCTTTGGGCCACGTCCCGTCTTGCCGCCCCACGTGTCCACGAAGCCATCTGTGCCGCACACGAAGATCATCGTCATGCCGTTGGGCGCGCCAGGCGGCGGCAGTGCGGACTGGATCATCGCCAATGAGCCACGCCCCGTGAAGCCGGGCCAGCCAGAGTACACGGGACCGGTGAGGCTGTAGGCCACCTGGAAGCGCTCCGGGTGCGCCGCGGCCATTGCGTCCAGCTCCGCTTTCATGAGGATGTCCTCTTCATGGCGATTGATGCTCAACATGCGCACCGTCGTGAGGTCGTGTGGGTCGTCGAGCACGATGCGTGCAATCTGGATGAGCGGCGCGATGCCCGTGCCGCCGCCTACGAGCCCGATGGCCCGCCATCGGCGGGTCACTTCTGCGCTGCCGTGCACCATGCGCTTCTTCTTCAGGGTCGCCTGCATGGTTTCACCAATTTCCAGATTGCAAATGAACGAGCCGACGCCACCGCCCGGCCTCGGCACGTACGCCTTGACCAGCAGGTCCACAACGCCCTCGAGCGCCGGGTGAGAAACGGGCGAGTAGCTCTTCTCGAGAACCGTTGGTGTACCAGCCTCGTTCGTACCGTCCGGGTATGCCACCGTGATGCAAGTCGGCAACGTCGGGTCCTCACCAAGGAAGCGTTTGGACGGCGGGAGCGAGAAGCGAAGCAGCCACGCGTCGGGACTCGTTCGAGTCTTGGAGAGGAGCGTGTATGGCAGTGGGCCGTCCACCGACGAGCACGCTGCCGTGCTCGTTGCGGCCGCCCGCGTCAGGGCGCACACGAGGACGCGCGAAGCTCGCCGCATGTGTGTGTCGTCAGCAATGGTTTTCTACCCAAAGTTCGTACCAAAAATATCGAGAGATACAATTATGAGCGTGGGGGACCGCATACCGGTAAAAAGACACCGGGGGGAGCCGGGACACACACGGGACACGCGGACGCACAAAGGCACACGGACCGCACAGACGAGCCTCACAACCATCCAAACCCACCAACAACACACAACCCGCACGTCAGCGCGACGACCAAAGCCGCGGCCGACCGCGTACGGTAGTCTGCCTGACTGTCAACAAGGGGCGCGCAAGTTTGAATTCAGAAGTGCCGATTTGGACAGCGCCCGTATGTATCATGCTGAATTCCTAATATGGACCGCGTTACCGGTATTTGTCATGAAATACATCCGTCGGCGTCGGTGTGGCCGTGTGATCGTCCGCCCCTGTGCAATGCGCTTCGTTCTGGTCGCATCTGTGGCTGCGACAGCGAGCGCGTTGCCGTGCGGCGCGCCGACGATCCTTGGCTTCTTCACGCCCAAGTGCGACGCGAACGGTCTGCTGCTCGCGCCCTTCGCCGGCGGCGTGCAGGAGGCGGTCGACCGCAGCGTGGCCTACTATGCGGCCGCGCCCTACGACCTGCCGCTGTCGCACAACTTCCAGCCCTTCGTCTGGGCCACATTCATGTCGGGCTTTGACTACTTGCCGACTTCATTGGACATCATCGCGGGAATGCAAGATGGCATGGGCCTGCTCAGCTACGTGAAGCTCTACAAGCGCGCCAAGGCCGGCCGCGGCGGCAACGCGACGGCCGCGCTTTCCGCCGCCGTTCAGCTCGGCGACTACCTCACAATCTGGGCGCTCACGCCGGCACATGGCGTCTGGGCCAACGTCTCGCGCTCGACGGGCCTGAACATCGAGTGGCCGCTCAAGACCGCCTCGCAGGGCGATGCCGCCTTTGGCATCAACTGCATCGAGGTCGACCGCGTGGCCATGACCGCCTTCGCGCTGCTGCGCCTCTACGAGGCCGTGCCGACGCCGCGCTACCTCGCGCATGCCGTGCACTCGGCGCGCGTGCTCGCGGCCACACAAGTCGACGGCAACGCAACGGACGCGCCGTGGCCCTTCCGCGTCGACGCCGTCTCCGGTGCCTTTCTCAACGGCCACAAGAACGGCGAGATGGCCTTTGCGCTGCGCCTCTTTCGCGCGCTCGCGGCGCCGCCTTACAGCATGCCCGAGTTCGCGCAGCCAGCTGCGCGGCTTTGGGCCTGGGTCCGCGACGTGCAGTTGCCCACGGCGCGGCCGGACGTAACGCCAGCAGAGTGCCTCTTTGTAAACTTCTTCGAGGACCGCACGACGACGCTCGACAACAACCGCAATAGCTGGACGGCCATGGAGCTCGCGCGCCTGCTTGTCGAGGAGAAGGCGGCGCTCGACCCGGACTGGCAGGCGCACGTTGAGAGCATCTTCGCGTACGTCCTTGCTCTCTTTGGCCACGCGTCAAACGTGGGCAATGCGACCATTGTGGGCGAGCAAGACGACGACAACAAGCCCTGGGGTGGTGCTAACTCGAAGCTCGCCGGCGTGGCCTCGCTCTACGGCTGCGCCTCAGGCAAGGCCGCCTTCAGCACACTTGGACGCCTGAACGCCTTCCACATGGCGCACTTCACCGATCCGACTGACGGAGGCCGCTCCGCAAACGCCTACGACGTCGACGTTGCGCCGACGCGCGGCGGGTGGACCCAGGATGCTTGGCTCGACGTGCTGCACAATCTGGTCGATCACCTCGAGGCCGAGGACGGCGTGTGCTGAAGCGCGCGAGGGAGAAAGTACAGAGAGTCAGTAGAGAGTCAGAGACCGTGTAGTTAACACCAGTATGCTACGCGCTCGACCGCTCCCAACCGGGCGTGTGCAGCGTGTACGGGTGATGCGGGTGGACGGTGGCGGGTGGTGCGTGTGCAAAGCGTGTATGGCAGTGGGCCGTCCGCCGCTGAGCACGCTGCCGTGTGCTCGGTTGCGGCCGCCCCGCGCCCGCGTCACCGGCGTCACGCCGGTCAGGGCTCGCGTAAGGGCGCGCACACGAGGACGCGCGAGAAGCATCCGACGCGTCACGCGCATGCACTGCCAGCATTGTGATGCATGCATCTGCATCCCAAATAGGATATGAATATAATAGTAGTTTGGTCTGATCGATGATAGACATGCAGTCGAGACTCTACAGAGTCATCGCGAACCTCATCGTCCTAGCTTTGAGCGCCGCTGTTGCAGTCGCCACAGCCGTGTCCCTTGCTGCGACGCCCCCGAAGGATTGGCGGAATATACCAACGGGAGCACCGCGCCACCTAGTCGAAGGGGGTATCGGTGATGCTGTCTCCGGAATGGTGCCAACGTTGCCAATGTTGCCAACAATGCCGATAGAGACTCTCGTCTACAAATGGGCCGTGCAGTACGCCCTCTCGACGGTCCTCTCGTCACAGTCGGGCGTGCGCGCCTTCACGCCGGCCCTCATCCTATCGCTCATGGCGATGGTCAATCCGGACGTCATCGAGCTCGACTCGAGCATGCAGTGGTTGCGCCATCCGGCCGCCGCCGCTGTGTTTTGTGTCCTCGCCGTGCTCGAGATCGTTGCCGAGTTTGTTCCTGCGGTCGACCACGTGCTGCACCAGATCATGACCTTTGTGCATCCAGTCACTGGCATCATGATCGCGATTGCGCCCAAGCTCGGAGACGAGACCGTCACTGGCTTCGTGCAGGCTCCGATGGCCATCTTCGATGGCGGCACGGTCGCGCTCATCTTCCACCTCATCAAGCTCCTGCTGCGCCTCTCCGGTTGCGGCTGCCTCTCGCCGGTCATCGCCGCCATCGAGACCACCGTCGTCGTGCTCGCCGTGCCTCTCGCCATCCTCTTCGGAGTGCTCGCGCTCGTGCTTGCCGTAGCGGTGCTGCTGGCCATCGTGCGCTGGCTCGTGCACACGTGCGTTCAGACGGGCCACGGGATTGAGGAGGCGCTCTTCGGGCCTCCGAACAACCCGGCGCGCCGCACTCTCAACTACATGCGGCGCGAGCATCTCGTGCTCAATCTGGCGGTGCGGAGGCGTAACAAAGGGCTCGAACGCCCCGTGCGCGTCCTTCTACTCCTGGCCGTGCTCCTGTTCCAGCTGTACATGGTAGGCGTCCTCGCGAGCGACGAGCTTCTCTCGCCACTCGGACGTGTGCTCCTCATCGCACTCGCTGCCATCCCGTTCCGCACCGCCTGTGTGCTCGTACTCGGATGGGTGAGCCAGTGCGATCCGCCCGCCGCGCCACCAACGAAATCGTCGAAAGCGGACGAGCGTGATGGCGCCCCGACCTCGCTTTGTGCACAGCCGCGCGCCACGGTCGCCATCGTGCTCATCGTCGGGCTCGTCCTATGGCGCGCTGAGGTGAGGCTGGGTAGCGAGCACGTGCGCACCCCCGCCCAAGTGGGCGTTGACTACGTGTCCGCGATCGTCTTCGCGCTGTGCGTCTTCGAGCCGATGGAGCTCTTCGTGCTCCACCGCTGCTGCGGTAAGTGCTGCGCGTGCTGCTTCGATGACGGTGAGCTAGAGCCCCTCCTCTTAGCTTGAGGGCCCCACCCTGGGGCCCCAGGGGGTTCATCCAGAAATTCCAGATCAGTACCAGATCGATCCGGGTCACCCGCAGGTTGCAACACAAGAAGGAAACACAGGCGGGTACACACGCCGGATATGTTTAGGGGATGGTGTACTTCCGTCTCGAGCTATTCACAGTGAGCCAGTGTGAGGGTGAGAGGAGAAGATGCTGTTCTTCATCATCGGCCTCGCAGTCGCCCTCAATGCGCCGGCGCCATCCATCGGTGGTCAGATTGAGGCCGCCACGAGCGGTGCCGCAGTCCTGGCTGCCGCCTCGCGCATTGAGTCGCCGACGCCTCCATTCTCGGCTCCACATTTAGCCCAGGACGTCCATCAGCTCAAGCGGCAGTCGCTGGCCTGCAATGCACTCGATGCGCTCGCGCGATTGCTCATTGGTTCAAGGAGCGATGCGGCGCGGCACGAGACGCTGCGTGACCCGCGCATGGCACCGCTCGTTCGCTGCGCCGCTGCGCCGAGCGTGTGCCGCGCTGACGGCGAGGTGGCTGCGCTGGACATGCAGTCGGCTCGCACAGTTGCCGTGTCGCTGACCGCGCTGGGCACGCTGTGCTCTGCGGACGCAGTGTTCTGCGCGCAACAAGGCGTAGCCCGTTCTGCTGATGCGGCATCGGCTCTCGGGCCTCTGCGCGACGCGGCGGCGCAGCTCGTAGGCCGTGCTGAGACGCTGGCTTGGCACATGGAGCTACAGGACGCCGTCGCCTCCCGCTGGGCAGCCCGCCGGCTGCTTGGCGCGCGTGCGAGCACCGACCGGCTCAACGAGCGCACCTGCCGCTTACCTTACGACTTCGTGCCCGGGCTCATCGCCCTTCCTTCTGCCGACGCGTCGCTCAACCAGCCGTACCTGCCGTCGTTGGCCACCCTGGTGAGCTCGCTCAGCGCCGACGCTCTCGCCTCCCAGATCCAGTTTGAGCAGCAGGCGCTGATGACGGCCGATGGGCGCAAGGTGAGGGAGCGGCGGCACACGTGTTGGCTCGCCGAGGAGGGCATCGGCGCCCTCGCGTACTCAGGGAAGCTGATGAGTCCCGTGCCGCTGAGGCGGAGCGTTTTGGTGGCCGCGCTTCGTGATGCATTGCATGCAGACCTCAAGGAGCGCTTCGACTGCTGCCTGGCGAACCTGTACCCGAGCGGTGGCACTGCGGCGTGCGCGTGGCACCGCGACCCTGAGCATGGCGACGCCATCGATGATGCCAAGTGGGACCGATCCACATACGTAGTCAGCTGCGGAGAGGCCCGCCGCTTTGCGCTGCGGCCTTGCCAGGTGGCGCCGCCGGCCGCGATCGTGGCTGCAGCGGCCGGCGCGGGGAGTGCCACGCCGCACGGCGACGCGGCGTCATTGATGAGTTCCGAGGCGATGCGCCACGTCGTCCCTCTGTACACCGGCGATGTGATGGTCATGCACTCGAATTGTAACGACGACTTCGAGCACTCAGTGCTGGCCGCACAGGGCGAAGGCAACGCGGGCGCGCGCGTCTCTCTCGTGTTCAAGCGCGCACTCGTCGGACGAGACGGCCGGCGCGGCCACACGCTCGAGGGGCAAGGGCGACGAGCGCGCGCAGCGCGCGCGCGCACAGAGGGAGAGGAGCGCCAGCATACGATCTCAGAGCGAGCTACGATCTCCGAGCGAGCTACGATCTCCGAGCGAGCTACGCGTGCGGTCGCGGCTCCTTCGTCGAGCCGAGCCAACGGCCGAGCCAACGGCCGTGGCAGCGGCCGTGGTGGCGACGGGGCCCGTGGACGGCGCGGTGCCGGCGGCGCTCGGCGCCGCGGCACCTCAGGTAGATACTCCAGCTGACTCCAGAGCTCCCTGTTACATCTGTTGCGGGTGTGCCCGTAGTGTGGTGCGACGGACGCACGCTCACACGCACTGGTTCGTGGTTTTTGGTCTTTAGTTTGTCCGCTTTGAGCCCTCGCACACCCGAACCAAACCCGAACCATGGTGCATGGAGACAAACAACGAGACCGGACGGTGATCCATCGGGCGACCATGCGGTGATTTCTGAAGTACCACAAGAAATGTTCTTTGTTGTCGGGGGTGGACGTGTGGTAACTTCAAACTTCCATTCCCTGGATGGGTGGGTAAAGACAGCAAGACACGCGGTATCCACGCGCCATCTTCCGAGCGCTCGCGGACTGATGACAAGTAAGGCACTCCTGTACCCGCTTGTACATGCTTGTATACCCGGTGTAGCGCCGCGCCGGTGACACACAGTCACACACGTTTACCTCACTCTCATATGACACCTGGGGAAACTTGGAAACTTACGGCCAGAACTTCAGCGCCGCGCGCGTGTGTCGAAGTCGCCTTGTGCTTACCCGGTTTGTCTCTGCTCAGATGTACCACGACGATACCTTCGTGCCTTCGATCGCCCTAGAAGGCACGAAGCACGATGCCGAGCCCATCTGGGTACCTGCCTCGCGACTCGGTGGGAAGGACGAGCCACCCATGCCACTCTTCTGGACCGTCGACTCGGGCGACCTGAAGCAAGGGGCCGTCGGCGATTGCTGGCTGATCGCTGCAGTGTCATGCCTCGCCAACTACCCCGAGGAGATCGAGGCCCTCTTCTTCGGCCACGGCGCAGA
>JWZX01001299.1:0-19382 GCA_001275005.1 Chrysochromulina tobinii
GGCGGGGGGCGGCAGGGGGCGGCGGGGTGGCGGCGACGACGATTCGCCTTCGTCACGCCTCCGGCGGCGCAGCCGCCGCATGATGCGCGACGATGAGGACGGTGAGGACGAGGAGGACGAGGACCATGCGCGAGCGCGTCGCCCTCGGCGCGCGTGCGTGGCGGCGGCCGCCGCGGCGGCGGAGGATGAGGACGAGGCGTTGCCATCGTTCGAGGACGACGACGGCGACTGGCGGCGCGCGGGTCAGCGCGACAAGGTGCGGCGGAAGCGCCAGGCCGAGCAACGGCGTGACCAGGTGAGGCGGCGCCGGCGCGTGGTCGATGACTCGGATGAGGACAGTGAGGAGGACGAGGAAGAGAGCTTCGGGGAGGAGGACGAGGACGAGGACGACGAGGACGAGGACAGCGCAGTCAGCTACGACGATGACTCAGAGGAGGACGAGGACGAGGACGAGGACGAGGAGGACGAGGCCGAGAATCGGGTGCCACGAAACTCAAAGAGGCGCGAGAGTCAATCTCGCCATCAATCTCGCCGCCCCTCGAAGCGTGCAGCAGCCAAGCGCGCGACTGCGGCGGTGGTGGCCGCACGTCGCGGCGGCGGCGGCAGCAGCCGAGCCGGCGGTGGCAGCAGACGAGACCCCGAGCGTGCAGGCGCCCGGCACGGCGGCGGCGGCGGCGGCGGCGGCGGCGGCAATGGCGATGGCGGCACCCGAGCGAGACGAAGCGAGGTGGAGGAGCTGGCCGCGGCTGCCGGCGCGAGCAGCAGCCCAGACGCCCATCTCGATCGTGCCGGGAGGCGGCAGCGCCACTCGGCTCCTGCCCCCCCTGTGCGGCAGGTGGCACTGCAGCATGCCCTCACGCGCATTGGCGAGCGCGCTCCCACGACAGAACCGTTACCGCCCGAGAAGAATTGGCTTCGTCGCAAGGAGTTAGTCGAGGCACATGCGATCGGCGAGGACGAGAATGACCATGGGTTTGAGCACCAGTGGTTCACCGCCCGAGTCGTCTCAGTGGACCGAAAGAACTGCCACGCGTTGCTCGAGTTCGAGGAGCTGCTGAACGACGATGGGCAGAGCAAGCTCATGGAACGGATTGAGCTCTCGAAGATCCGCCCGATACCCCCGAGCGGCGCCGCCCAGGTATGCCTTGACGACTGCCCCTGGAAGCCGGAGAGGGGCTTTGCCAAGTCGGTGGACTCGGCCGAGTACGCGGCGCAGCTTGCGTGGGTCCGAAGTCTACCGATCGGCGCGGCCGTTGAATGCTACGCTGATGACGCGTGGTGGGCCGGCGTATGCATGGGAGAGGTTTCTGTCGACGAGGCCCGCGCCCACGCCGACGCGTACGAGGCGGCCGTGGCGGCGGCCGCTGCGGAGGACCCAGCTGCCCCGTCTCCCGACCGGCCCGACCCCACCAACGAGGGCCCTCACTTTTTAGTACGCTACTTTGTGGACCCGTCCGCTGACAAGTGGGGCGCGCCGCACTTCGACCCGCGCTTCCTGCGGCCGCGGTGGGAGTTTGACGTCGACAAGACATTGTGGGAGCACGACGACGCGCTCTACGCGATCCTTGACTGAGAGAGAATTCTTCGAGAGAGTGTGAGAGAGAGAGATGCGCGGCTCGAGGAGAACTGGAGCGTGCAGAGAGAGAGAGAGAGAGCCCTGCGCCCACAGGCCTCAGGGCGGGTGAGTTTATGCGGACAGGCGTATGTTTCTTCACAGCCAATGTTTATAATTCGACACCCTCGACACCGGTTCGGGGCGGTTCGGGCAAGCGGCGGGGGGCGAAAAGGGCCGCTGCGAACGTTGGACGCGCAAAAGAGAGGATGGTGAAGCCGGTGCAGAAGCAAGTACGTAACTCGTGGGGACCAGGCACCTCTGGCGGCTGCCCTCGCGTGCCCTCGTGGACGAAGAACCCGCAGTACCTCCTAACGCCGAGCGCGCCCGGCTCCTTCACGATCGTGCTCCGGTGCAATGCACAGCCGCTCCTGGACATTGGCTTCGTGGTGCTCAAGCAGCAGAGCGGCGACCGTGGCGGTCGCAAGACATCTCCAAAGGTGAGCAAGCGCGAGCTCGTGACTAAGACCACGTGGAAGCCCGTCGACGTGCAGACGGCCGAGGTGGACCTGCCGCCTCTGGCGAGCGGCGAAGCACTGGGCTACATCATCGTGCCGTGCACCTTCGACCCTGGCCACCAGGCGGCCTTTGAGCTGTCTGTCGCCTCCGTGGCCGGCGTCGCCTTCACGCTCACCGAGCTCCGCGACGACGCCGGCGCGCCGTCGCGTCCGGCGGTGCAGCCAGTGACTCTGACGGAGGCGAATGTCGCCGCCGCCAACGCGGCCAACGCCGCCTCGGGAGGGGTGCCGGCCAAGCTGCCCGCGGCCAAGGCGGCGGCCGCACCGGTCAGCGGTGGCGCGGCGGCAACGCCCTCCATCGCCAAGGCGGAGGTTCCGGTGGCCGAGAATGAGGTGCAGCCCATCTCGGAGGGCCAGGGCCTTTCTAAGAGGCAGCAGGCCGACGTGGCACGTCTCATCGCTGAGGCGGAGGCGGCGGCCGCGCAGAACGGTGGGCTGTTCGTGGACCCCAACTTTGTGGCGGGCCCGTCCTCACTCTGGGCGGACGGGCGCGCCCCGGGCGCCGAGCTGCGTGCGAGCGGGCTCCCGGCCGATCCCGTCATCGCGTGGCGCCGACCGTCCGAATTTGCGGCCGACCTGCCGTCAGGCTCGGGTGTGCCCCGGCTCTTCTCCGACGAGCGGAGCGGCGGCGTGAGCGGCGTGGTCGCCTCGGCGCTGCTCAACCACTGGCTCCTCGCCGCGTGCAACATCGTGGGCGGCGACCTGGGCGTGCTCGAGCGCGTCTTTGTCGACCGTTCACATGGCGCCCAGGGCTTCTATCTGGTACGCTATTGCGTGGACGACCCAAATTCGGACGAGCCGCCAGAGCTCTGCATGCATGTGCTCACCACGGCGCCTCGTCCCCCTCCCCACAGGTACGCTTCTACGTGGACGACCCAAAGTCGGACGACGACTGGCACGTGGTGATCGTGGACGACAGGCTGCCGTGCGGCAAGGACGGCCTTCCGTGCTTCGCGCGCACGCCCTCGCCCGCCGTGCTCTGGCTCCCGATCCTCGAGAAGGCCTTTGCCAAGTATAAGGGATGTTATGAGAAGACCGGCGGCGGCTCTGTCGAGGATGGACTTCTGTACCTGACTGGCGGCCTGTCCCGCGAAGTGGGCGTGTTGCCCTCGAATGACCCCGAGCTCGTGGACGCGCTCTGGGGCCAGATGATGCAGTGGTGGCAGACTTCGCACGTCATCGGGTGCGAGCACCGCGTCGACGGCGAGCCGCCCGACGAGCTGACCCGAAAAGGGTTGCTCGCCAACCTGCCGTATTGCGTCATCGTGGGCGGCGAGTTCTACGGCCATCGGATGGTGAGGCTGCGCACCTTTTATGGCTATTCGGAGTGGCGCGGCAAGTGGGCCGACGACGACCCGTCGTGGACCACGCAGATGCGCCAGCTGATGGCGTACCGTAACAATAGCGAGGACGGCACGTTCTGGATGGGCTTCGACGACTTCGTGCTCTGGTTCAACGTGCTCTTCACGTGCCGGATGGCCGACGACCGCTGGACGAAACTCACCATGCGCTCGCGCTGGCAGGGCGCGACCGCGGGGGGCTGCTGCCCCAACTTCGCCACGTGGCGCTGCAACCAGCAGTGGCTGCTCACCACCAAGCAGCCGCTCCGCCTCACCATCTCCCTGTCCGTGCCGGCTCCCTCGAGCGCGTCCACCACGGACCACGAGGCACTCTTCCCGCCCGAGGGTGCTCTAGGGATCACGATCCTCAAGGGCAACCCTGGCGCGGACGCCAAACGGCGCAAGCTGCTCCTCACCTCGGCCGACGAGCTCATTGTCCGAGCGGAGCCTCGACAGGTGCGCCGCCTCGTGCAGGACGTGACGCTCGAGCCGTCGGAGACGCCGTATGTGCTGCTGCCGCACACGTTCACACCAGGATGCGAGACTCCGTTCACGCTCGTGCTGCGCGCGGACGACGAGAACGACGACGGTCTTCCCGATTTCCATCTCGAGCCGGTGCGCCCCGAGACGGACTGGTACCAGAAGACGTTTGACGTAACCTGGGCGACAGCACTCGAGATTGTGTGCCAGCCCTCAGATCTTGCGAGCCCTCGAGACGATGGCAAGACCGCGGCGCTCAAGGCGGCACTCAGGCGTGATAAGCAGGCGGCGGGCGCGGACGACGACGACGACGACGACGATGGTAAGCCGGCCAAGCCCAATTTCGACTTCGGCGGCGCGCCGCCGGGCGGCCCGCCCAAATCGCGTGGCTTTGTGGCCAATCCTCAGATTGCCCTCAAGGCCGAGAAGGTGGGTCGCTTCTTCATAGTCGTCGATCAGCTTGGCGTCAACCTCGACGGCCGCATGAGCGAGGGCCCCTCGTCCGATATGTACCCCGAGGTGGGCGTCGCAGTCCTCGCCTCGGTCGCGGCGCTCGACGACGGCCGGCTGGACGACGGCGAGATCTTGCACGATGAGCGCGCTGCGGCTGACTCGGTCATGCTGGCGTGCGGTCTGGCCACCTCGGAGGTGGCGTACTGCGTGGTTCCCTACCTGGCCAGTCCGAAAAAGGCTCTCGCAGACCATCCCAACCTGCGCTGCCGCGTGTGCGTGTACGCTGACGTGCCCTTCACGCTCGACAGCGGCGCACCGAAGCTTGGCGCCGAGCACGCGATGAAAGAGGACGGCACGTGCACGTGCTGGAACCTGGGGAAGATGCCCGATCAGCAGAATGAGATGACGTGCCCCATTCTGCGCGTGTACAACTCGCTCAAGAAGATTGAGCGCGGCCTCGACCGGCAGCTCAAGTACCTCGACACGCTCGCCCCCTTCCCGCGCGAGGCCGGCCTTGCCAACCGTGACACGAGCGGTTGACATGGACTTACGTAGTTAGCGAGTCCGTTGTCTCGTTGTCGTCTCGCCCTCACGGCTTTATCATGTACGGTCTTCAGTGCTCGGTTTGTCGGCTGGGTGGTACATGTTCATGTACAATCTGTTGTCTTGGCTGTGGAAGTAGTTTTGGAAAATGAACCACTTGGCGTAGAAGCCGAGCCAAAAAAGGCGAATTCCTGTGGACTTCCTGTGTGTGGTCTCAGAATGGAAAAGGTGTCCATGCAGAAGGTGCCCATGGCGGAGCCGATGGACGTGGACATGGACTCGAATTGGAGTCCAGGTCCAGGTTCTCCTTTCAGCTCTCCTTCCAATTCTCCTTTCAGCCTATCTACCCGCATGTATACTGCAACTTTCAGCTCTCCTTCCAGTTCTCCTTTCAGCCTTTCTACCCGCATGTATACTGCAACATGTGTTGTAGGGATTTTCCTATTCGTCACTGGCGGCTCCGTCTCGCTTGCAAGTCGTTTTGTGCCCACGCCCAAAGATCCCACGGAGGCCACAGGCCTGAGCGGCACGTCATGGCTACAACTCTCTCCATCTCGACCCTTACCCTCGGTGCCACCACTGCCGCCCTCGCCGCCTCTCGATCCTCCACCATCGCTGCCGCCACAACCGACGCCGCCGCTGATGCCGCCGCCGCTGATGCCGCCGCCGCGCTCGCCGCCGCCGCCGCCGCCGCCTCCTCAGCCTCGGTCGCCCTCGCCGTTTCCGCCCCCGCACCCCCCCAGCAACGCTGTTGAGGTCGCAAGTCGCCTCAACCTTCGCTTCCGAGCCGGTGCCGCCTCCAATGTGCTCAAAGAAGCGGGTGTGGTGATACATCAGTTCGATGGATACGAGGCATCATGGAACGAGCCGTGGAAATGCCCATTAGACGGCCAGTTTGGTGGGCGGCTCAGCGCCATGCTCGCCTTTCGTGGCATGAGAGCTCGCCGTGATCGCGTGGCGGTGCCACTCATCAGCAATGACGGGGGCGTGGTCGTCAGCCCATCCATTCCCATCGCGTGCGCATACGGCGACGATGGCACGACGTATCGAGCACGAGAGAATGGCTGCTATGACCAATGGTGCCAGCGCAAGGACCCGTACGCAGGTTCAGAGACTGGCGGCCGGAAACCGTGCGGCTTCGGCAGCCAGGGCCAGATCAACGCCGCATGGCGCCCGAGCGATCTCAACGTGATGCTCGGCTTGTACAACGAGCACTCGCAGCCCTACCGCACGCCATCCTTCTACTCTGGGTACAATGAGCTCGTGTACGGCTGCAGGGCGTGGAACGAGCGCCTCGACCGAACAATCGAAGCCTTCTTCATCGTCCAGACCAACACTCCAATCGACCTGACGAACAATCCGACGGCCCGCCGGCATCGCGACTTCCTCCAGCACACGCCTGGGCTGTCTCTGAGCAGTGCGGACCAGGTGCCTCTCCTAATCTTCAACCCACGCGACTGGGAGAGCCCCTTTAGCGTGGTTGGCGGGAGCCACGCCACGCCAGCTGTCACGCAGGCAAGGCAAAGATCTTGCCAAAGTGCGCCCTTATGGTGCACGACTTGGACGTGTGATGGACCATGGTGTAGTGGAGGGCAGCTGCCCGAGCCTTGCACTAGGTGCTGAGAGCTGCACTGCCGAGGCGCTCGGGAGCTGCACACAGGATGCACTCAGGGTCGGGTTGAGGGTATACAACTTAGTACCGCGGCTGACGCGGGACGCGGTCTACCGACGCGCCACGCCGAACCCGCTTACTTTTCCTTACGTACAATGTACCGATCATCGATAATCCTTGATCGAAGACTCCTATACACTAATCGAATGTATTCCGTTCGCTCATCGCGTCCGGTCATCGCATTCCGCGACGATGAAAACGGCCCGCCTCCGATTTCTGCAACGTATCGGCCGACGTCTACCGCCCTCTATGCTCGGCTGCCCTGGCGCTCGACCTTGAGGCACCAGTGTCTCACTCCGCAGCAGGGTCGGGCTCATCGCCCTCTGGCTCTGCCTCTGTCGACAGCAGCAAGAAGCCATCCTCGAGCCGCCGCCTGAGCTCGCTCAGGTCCTCGTCTCCCAAGGCCTCCGCTCCGTCCTCGTCCTCGAGCTTCATCAAGTCTAGGCCCAGCTCGGCCGCCGCCATGGCTCTGAGCGACGCGAGCTCTCCCTCACCAGACATAATGGAGGAGACCACGCCCTGGCCCGCCTGGCCTACGCGACCCGTCCTGCCGGCCACGTGTACATACTCCGCGGCACTGAGCGGCGGGAGCCCAAGTGTGAACACGTGCGTCACGTTGGCGAAGTCCAGGCCACGCGCCGTCGCGAGCGGCGCCACGAGCACGGAGGCGCTCTGGCCCGCCGCCACCCCCGGCTTGAAGCCCTGCTGCGCGCCACCCGCCCGTCGAAAGCGATCGGCGAGAAGCATCGGCTC
Source organism: Chrysochromulina tobinii (assembly GCA_001275005.1). Taxonomy (NCBI): domain Eukaryota; phylum Haptophyta; order Prymnesiales; family Chrysochromulinaceae; genus Chrysochromulina; species Chrysochromulina tobinii. Next base: position 7,372 of record JWZX01001299.1, read on the forward strand.
CATCCCGGTCTCGGGCAGCAGCACCGCGATCGCGTGGTCGCCCCACAGAGCGTCTCGGAGGGCCCTCGCCACCTCCTTAGCTGCGGGCTCGTCCGCCGCAAACACAACGGCTCGGGGACGTGGGCCGAGCGCCTGCACAGCGCTCTCGGCGGCCTCCTCGGCGAACGCCTCGGCGGCGGCCGCCTTCACAGCCCGCTCGTTCACAGCCCGCTCGTACGCGCGAAGGTCCGATCGCATCATGCGCACGAGGAGCAGCAGGCGCTCACCTTCAGTAGGCGCGAACGTCGCCTGGTGAATGAGCGACGGGGGCAGCGCCGTGCGCCGCTTGGGCACAGCCTCCCCCACAAAGGCCTCCGTCAGAGTCCGACTGCTTCCATCGCCCTCAGCGAGGCACGCTGGTGCACGGAGCAGCCCTCGCTCCATGACGGCAGCGATCACGCCGTCTGTGAGTGTCGCGCCGGCCACAAAGCGTACGCACGAGGGCGGCGCGCTCCGAAGCAGCCATTGGCACCCCGGCGCATCCAGCAGTGCATCTGCCTCATCGAGAATGATGGCCGCGAGCGAGCCCAGCGGCAAGGCATCGGTGGTAGCGGCGGCGGCAGAGGCCAATCCGTCCGGGGTCGTGATCAGGAGGTCGCAGTCGGCCGCACGCAATCCCGAGGCTGAGTCACCCGTCGTCCCGGCCCATAGGACGATGCGAGAGCCCTTAGGCCCTTTGAACTTGAACAGGGAGTCGCGGGCTCCCGGCTCCCACGTGCGGCTCGCCCTCGCGTAACCACCGAGCAGCGAGTAGGCTATGCCGCCCACCTGCTCGCACAGAGCCTCGTTCGGCACCACGATGATCGCGAGCGGAGCGCCGCGAAGCGTGAGCGACTCAGGGGTCGATTTGGCTCGCTCGGACCGCATGGTGATGAGAGCAGGCGCGAGGACGGCCATAGCGTCAGTGGGCGAGAGATTCGGTGCGGAGGCCACGGCCTCGCTCGTGCGCACGCCGCGGGCTTCGAGTGGCTGAGCGAGGACCACAGCGAGCAGCGGCATGAGATACGCGAGCGTTTTTCCCGCGCCGGTCGCCGCTCTCAGGACAACATCCTGAGCCGGTCGGGCGGAGAAGGCTGCCACCTGGACAGGCGTTGGATAGCGAAACCCGAGTTTCTCGCACCGATCGAAGAGCCACGCTGGGACGAGCTCTGTCGGCCAGCCGGACGGCTTGGCGCCCGCGTCGGCAATCAGCTTTTTCAGCCGAGCGGCCTCGGCGTAGTCCTCGGCCTCCACTGCGGCGTTCATAGCAGTGATGGCCGCGTTGACATCGAATTCGTTGAACGATTGCATGACAGCCGTGCGCTGTAGGCAGAGCAAGCGTGGCCCACGCGCCGCAGCGGGCCCACGCGATACAGCGAAAGCCATGGCGATCGCCGGAACCAACGACGTGAACATCGCGAGAGCACTCACTCGCTGAGTGCCACGCTCGCATTCTTCTGATTGACTTCCTCATCACAAACCTCTCCTCTCCCGCCTCCGTTCACACTACTGCAGTGTTCCCCCTTTCGTCAAAACCAGGATGGGTTCCAAGCCCCTCCCGAGCGCCCCGCTTCGTGGCGCCGCATGACCAAAATGAAGAAGAGCGGAGCCCCGGCCGACGGAGCACCGTCGGACGGAACGTCGACGAAGAAGACGGGCGCCAGCCAAAAGCCAAAGCGCTCGGACACGTCCAGGATGATGCTGTGGGCTGCGCCGGTTGTTGTCCTGCTGGCCGCTGGCATTGCATTTGTGTCCAAAACTAAGCTGTGGCACGATACTACTCCAACCCATGCGCAATACGCGGCTCAAACCCGGCAAGGCACGGCTCCGGAGAAGGAGAATTCAACGCCATCCAAGACCGCTGCCAAAGGGCTGGGTGTGGACCCGACAACGAGCGCCAAACTGCCAAAGGGCTGGAGCTCTGCGACGGACCCGACGACCGGCGCGCAGTACTATTTCAAGCAGGGATCGCGCGAGACGCAGTGGGAGTTTCCGACCGAGGCGGTCGCCGTTGAGGCGCCTGGAGGAGGAGCGAGCGTCGCGCCCGCGGCGGGTGAGCCCGGTGAGCCCGCGGACTGCGCCGCATGGGCGGCGGCTGGCGAGTGCACTGCCAACCCGGCCTTTATGCGTACGGAGTGCAAGGTGACGTGCGAGCGAGCGGATGAGGCCGCATCGGCCCATCTAGTGGACCTGTACACGCCCAAGGCCGAGTGCGTCCAATGGGCGCAGATTGGCGAGTGCGAAAGCAACAAGGCCTTCATGCAGGCGCAGTGCGCGTTCTCATGCTCTCCCGCAGGCATCGGGGGCAAGGTCGATTCGCTGCGTGCCCAATACCGCGCTCGCTGCCCGCGCGCGCCCGACGTCAAGCCCGCCCTCGCTCCGGATGCGATGAACGCGACGTTCGAGCGCGTGATGTCGGAGTTTGGCGATCTCGAGCCCGAGATGCTCTCCAGTGACCCCCCGGTTGTCCTCTTCCACAACTTCTTGAGCGAGGCTGAGGCGGAGGCGTTCATCAGGCATGGGAAAGGCAAGTACACGGAGTCGCGCGGCGTCGGCATCGACAAGAATGGCAAGACTATCGAGGTGTGAGGCCTGTGACTAGCCCTCTGATGGCCCATGATTGCCGCTCACGACGACTTATGATAGCCTCCCTCTCATCAGGTGAAGACCGAGATCCGCACTTCGCGCCATGCCTGGTGCATGGAGAGCGCCTGCCTCGAGGACCCACTAGTGCAGGCCGTCCAGCAGCGTGTGAGCGACGTCACACAGGTACCCGTGCCCAACACTGAGTTCGCACAGCTCGTGCATTACAATGCGTGCCCGAAGCACGACGACCCCACATGCGCCTTCTACCGGCGTCACTCGGACTGGATCGACGGCGACATCCACCTCGTGCAGGGCGTGCGCCTCTACACAATGTTCATGTACCTCAACGACGTTCCGGAGGACGGCGGCGGCGGCACGCGCTTCACCGACCTGCCGGGAGGGCCGCTCACCATCCAACCCAAAAGGGGGAGGGCCGTGCTATGGCCCTCGGTGCTCGCGAGCGACCCAGGCAAACAAGACCACCGCACGCACCACGAGGCGATGACCGTGTTCAAGGGCGAGAAGTTTGGCGCCAACTTTTGGATCCACCAGTACGACTTCCGCACGCCGTACAAGATTGGGTGCACCCTAAATTAGCCACACCACACGAGAGGGACGACGGGGCGGGCGCGATCAATTCCATCCGGCCGTCCTTGCGCGTTGCGGCCATAAAGCGGATCCGCGTTGATTGTGAGGCCCCGGCAGGGCCGCGCAGGGGCCGCGCGACAGGACACGGTCTCTACCGGGCTGTGCGGTCGTGGTGTAATCTATAACACGCCATCGCGCATCGGATATCTCTGACCGTCGCAGCGATAAGCAAACCTCCACGACCACGAGTGCATGTCTCCCCGGATCGGATCGGATGTATGGTGTTTCCCTCTATCGGTCCGATTTAGGTCCGGTCCGATTAATCGGTTCTCGGCCGGCTTTTTCCGGGCGAGGCAGCGCCGACAACGCGGTCGACCCGTCTGTCCCTCCCCATCGCCGAAACCCGAACCCTCGCCGGAAAACCGAACCTTACTTCGACCTTGCCAACTCTTTATGGCCCTCTTCACTTCCGTTGGAGCTCGTTGGCATCTCCCGAGGACCGCATCCAACCGCCACGGCGCACCCGGCGCCATGCCGGTTGTTAAGCCGGTTGCCGCGCCCGCTCCCGCTTCCCATTCGAATGTCATACACTCACGCGCCTCGCAAGCCACGCCGAGGGTGGGAGCGCTTGCAGCGCAAAGAGGCGCGGCCGCACAAGAACGAACCACGCCACCCCGACGAGCAAGCTGAGCATGCATGTGGCTGTGTACCCGTCGATGAGCACCTCGGGCTTACACTTGCACGGGGCGGCCACCGCTACTCCAAATACCTTGCCAATCGACTTGCCAAGAGCTTGCCAAGGCATGGCAAGAGCTTGCAGTGCGCCCGCCGTGGCTGGCGGCTCGCAGGAGCACGGGCGAGTGTGGTGCATCGCATCAATTAGGAAGAGCGCCGCGGTGTTGGGCCACGCAGCGCCCAGGTTGGCAATGGTGTTGAGCATGGTCATGTACGTGCCACCGATGCTCGGGTCGGCCACACGGTTAAAGAAGGCCATGATGGCCACAAAGCCCGTCTCCTGCACCGCCACCTGCACGAGGATGGAGAGAGTGACCACCGCGTAGAGCCAATAAGGCAAGCCGCCCGAGCTGCCCCGGTGCGCGCCCACAACGGTCACGAGCGTGAGTGCAACCAGTCCCATGAGCAGCCGTGCCGGGTAGAGGCGCGCGAAGATGTGCAGCGGCTTGGCCTCCTCGCCGGCCGCGCCCGTCGTCAAGAAGCGGCCGGAGACGTAGAGCTGCACGCCCATCCCAAGAACCTGTGGGCAGAGGGGAGTGGGGAGGGCGAAGGGGTGAGCACTTGCATGCGCGCACTCCGAGGAGCGCTGCCCCCCAAGCACCTGTGCGACGGAGACCATGATCGCGAGGTGCTCCTTCGGCATGCCCGCCTGCGTGATGCGCAGCGAGGTGGCCGAGCCGAAGACACCGAGCGCCGCACGGCACGTGAGCAGCGCGAGCGCCATCGAGCGAACGGCGGGCAGTCGCAGCACGAGCCACATCTCCTCGTACGCGTCGCGCAGGAGGGTGCCGAGGGAGCCACGGAGTGGCATGTGCTCGTCGCCACGCGAGAGTAGCGCCACCCAAAGGGTCGAGGCGAGGAAGACCCATCCCCAGAAGAGCATGAACCCGCCCAGCGTGACGAGTCCATGGGTTTCGTCAAACGCAGCCGCCGGGCGCAAGTAGGCGTTACAAAACTCAGGCGAGTAGAGCGCGAGGAAGCCGGTGCTCGAGATCAGATATCCGAACGACTGGCCGATGGTGTTGCACGTCGCGCCGAGCTCCTTGTTGGCCGGCGATAGGATCGTGAGGGCGAGGCCATCCACTGCGATGTCCTGTGTGGCCGCCAGGAAGAAGAAAGCGAAGAAGAGCATCGTGAGCGTGCCCACCTCCACGGGCACGTCGACGCCACCGCCCTCGCCAAGCCACACATCGATGTGCGGCGCCGCCCACAGCAGCAGCGCGCCGATCGCCAACTGTGCGGGCACGATCCACGTCTTACGTCGGCCGAAGCGACTGTGGTACAGCGAGTCGACAAGGGGCGCCCATAGCAGCTTGAGCGAGAACGGCCAACTCGCAAAGGAAAACTTGCCCTGGTCGGAGTCCCGCAAGTTCTTTTTTTGCATCAGAAAAGGCACGGCGCTCGCGATGCCCATGGGTACGCCCTGCAGCGTGTACAGCAGCAGCAGCAGGCTGATCGCGAAAATGTCCTGCCGCCAGCCGACGACGGGCACCGTGTCGGCCGCTGATGCTTGCTTGCGCAGCTCAATGTCAGCTTCTGACCGCGCTGAGGAGCCAGAGGGTTGACTGCTGCTGCTGCGATTTCTGATCTCTGCCATTGTCGCTTCAAAGTCCCAGCGAACTGTGGGCGGGCAAAACGCGTGTGGACGATCGCGAGAGACTTTTGTGTCTCCCCCTGCGAAGCGTCGTTCCAAGCGCGAATTTTGGAACACGACTCTTCATGTACCCACCGTTGGAACTGGGGGGCTTAACATCGAGTAGGCAGAAAAGTGTTTGGTTCCTATTCGCTATTGTGTGAATTGCCGCTTCAGGGGGCGGCGTGCAAATTTCTACTCGGCGCCGCCCCTTGACTACTAGCCCATTTGGGGGTTCACCGCCCACGCCGCACTTTCTTTTTATGGCTGTTTCTCAGCACGCCGTATTGTTTTCACGGCTATTCTGTTCACGATTTGTGTGTGTTCATGTTGCCGCCACATACAAGTAAGGCGCTAACGCGCGCTGGTCGGCTCGCCGATGGAGCTGAGCTCCCCGCAGCGCCGCATACTCGAGTCGACGCGCAACACCGTGTCGCTTGCCAAGTCAAAGCTCTCGGTGCTGCAGCAGGCGATCGACGAGCGCTTGTCCGCGGCGCTCGCCAAGAATGCTGAGCTGCACGCGGAGCTGATGGGCACGAAGGAGAGGCTGCGTGCCACTGAGGAGAGGCTGCACGCCACTGAGGAGCACACGAAGGCGGCCACACGCGCGAGCTCGAGCGAGATCGAGGCCATTCGACAGGAGGCAGCCATCTGCGCTCGCCGTGCGCATGCGGCAGAGGACAAGATGCAGCAGTTGGCGGCGCGGGAGCATCCTCTGCTTGAGAGGAGCATGGCTCTCGAGCGCCGTGCGACGCAGGCCGAGGAGGCGGTCAAGAACCTGGCGCACCAGGCCGAGATTCGCGCCGCGCTTTCGAATGCGGCGCTCGAGGCCGAGGTCGACAACCGGCGGGCGCTCGAGCGCTCGCTCGGCGCCGAGCTGGCCGCCGCGCAGAACGAGGCTTTACGTCAGCGGCAGCGCGCCGACGAGGCGTCAGGGGCGCTCTCGGCCGAGCGGCTTGGCGTCGTGACGAGCAGTGAGACGTTCGCGCGCGACGCCGAGCGCCAGGTCTCCGCTGCGGCCGAAGCGGTGAACGTGAATGAGAGAGAGGCTGCGATCGCGCGCTCGGCTGAGGCTGTGCGGCGTGCGGAGTCGGCAGAGCGTGAGGTGGGGCGTGCACGGAGTGCCGCGGCCAGCGCGGAGGCGCGCGCGCGGACGCTCGAGGCTGAGGCCGCGGAGGTGCGCGCGGCGGCGGCCGAGTGGCGAGCGCGCGCCGAGGCGGCTGAGGAGGCGATCGCGGCAGCAAGGGACGCGGCGAGTGCGGAGGCGGCTCAGCGCGCGCGGCTCGCGTCGGAGCTGCCCTTGGCGCTCGAGGAGCGCGCGCATGCACGCCGGCGTGCCGAGGCCGCCGAGCGAGCCGCAGCGGAGGCGACTGGCGAGGCGGCAGCGGCCAAGGCGGCTGAAGGGCGTGCACGAAGTGCCGCGACCAGCGCGGAGGCGCGCGCGCGGACGCTCGAGGCTGAGGCCGCGGAGGTGCGCGCGGCGGCGGCCGAGTGGCGCGCGCGCGCCGAGGCGGCCGAGGAGGCGATCGCGGCAGCGACGGATACCGCGAGTGCGGAGGCGGCGGAGGAACGCACCCGCGCGCGCCGGAGGATAGAGGTGGCAGAGCGAGTCGCGGCGGAGGCGGGCCGCAACGCCTCAGACAAGCTCGCGAACGCGTCGGCGACGGTGCGCAAGGCGCAGGAGGAGGCGGCGGTGGCGACGGCGCGCGCGAAGAGTGCGGTCGAGCGCCTGCAGCTGCTTGAAGCGGAGCTCGGGCGGGAGCGCTCGTACGTCAGCCAGGCGTCGCGGCGAATCGCTGAACAAGCGGCGGCTCTCGAGGCGACCAAGGCGGCCGTTGAGCAAGCGAGGCAGCAGGCGGCGAGCCACGCCCGATATCGGCAGACGATCGTGCAGCACCACCGGCTCACTGAGCAGCATCACAACGCGCTCGGTGCGCCCTTGGGGCCTATGATGGTCACTGATTGCCTCTGAGTGCCTCTGATGGGCCTATGATGGCGTCCCTCATCAGGTGCGCACGCGGCCGCCTTTGATTGCGTCCCTCATCACCTCTGATTGCGTCCTTCATCAGGTGCGCACGCGGCCGCGCTCCATGGAGCTCTGATGACGTCTGATGATCACTGATGACCCATGATTGCCTCCTTCATCAGGTGCGCACGCGGCCGCGCTCCATGGAGCTCTCACACACGCCACCTCAGGCGCGCCCCTCGAGCCTCCCCAGGCCCATCTGCTTCTTGCCACGTCGCAGCTGCTCTCTCGCTCGATCGAGCAGCTGCGCCAGCGCCACGCCGCGCTCACGGCGGCGCTCGAGCCGGAGCCCAAGACAACGCCGGAGCCCAATCCTTGCGTAGGAGCCGGCTGCTGGGGAGCGCCCAAGACAACGCCCAGCGCGGAGGCGCCGCCGACAGCCGCGGCCCCGTCGTTGGCGGAGGTTCCGTCCTTGTCGGCGCTTCCGTCGTTGGCGGCGGCACAGGCAGCGAGCTCCGCGGAGCTCGAGCGCCAAGCTGAGCGCCAAGCTGAGCGCCAAGCTGAGCGCCAAGCTGAGCGCCTAGCCGTGACGGCGCGCGAAGCCATGGCGCCCGTGACGGCGCGCGAAGCCATGGCGCTCAGCATGGCGCTCGTCGCCGCGTCGGCCTCCGAGAGTGCATGCTGGCGGGGCGAAGCCGCCGCGGCTGTGCACGCACGCCGGGCCACCGAAGAGGTTGCGAACGAGAAGGCCCGGCGCGCGGCCGCCGAGGTGGCGCGGTGGAAGGCCGAGGCCGAGGCGGCGCAGCATGCAGTGGCGAGGGCGGAGGCGCAGGCGGGGATGACGCCGGGGGGGGGCGGCCAGGAGGCCTACCCCCGTCGCCTCTCTGACTACGCCGCCGGGCTTCCTAACCTCCCGCTGCTACCGTCACTCTGGCCAGAGACGCCCCAGTACAAGCCACGCACCGCCGGGCGCATGGCGCTCGACATGGCGCCGCCGGCCACCGCCACGGCGCTCGCGCTCGACTCGCTGCCACCATACCGGGAGCCGTCCTGGGCGCCTCGGCCACCCGCGGCCCCCTCCTCGAGCGCCGTCGTGGGCGCGTGCTCCGCCTACACAGGACTCGGTGCGCCGTACGGTGCGGACGTTCTGAGTGCGGAGGCGGTGGCTCGCGAGGTGATGCGTTCCATCGACCTCGCAGCGGAGCAGCTCAGCCAGGCCGAGATGCGCGCGAATGCATGCGTCGGGTTCGCGACTCCGACGCCACCATCGGCGGCGGCGCAACTGCTACCGGTACGATCGGCCGCTGATTGAGGGGGCACTGATGGCGCCTGATTGCGTCTGATGACCTCTGATTGCCTCCCTAATCAGGTACCGGTACGATCGGCCGGAGGAGGAGAAGCCGCAGGGCCAGTTGCATCGCGCGATGCACCCAGCTCGACCCCGTGTGTCTCGATGGCTCCGCCGAGCCCCGATCTCAACGGCTTCACACCCAATGCGACCGCCGGTGTGAATGCGAGGCCAGCGGCAGAGCGGCTCGACGACGAGCTCATGCGCATCGACAACGAGATTGCCAAGTTGCAGCAGGCGCTACAAACGGCGAGCACGACCGAGGGAGATCCAGGACGCATGGAGTGCCGGACTGCGAGTGCATAGCGGAGTTTAATCAATATCAATGACATGCAATTATGTGGCCTGGTCGCATAGTTAAACGCCGTCGCGGGCCACACACGTAACACACACGCCGACCGATTGTGCGACGCGGGGTCTTTGTACAAGCTGCCACAAATATTCAAATTATTTATTAGGCAAGATTTGTAACCAGGTTGTCTGTTATTTAGTAACTTGAACTTGAACTTGTCAAGAACTACTTGTATGGGTGAAAACTACCCATGGGCGCCTTGAAGTTCTATTAGGAATTCAAACGAAAGTCCGACAAAAGTCTGCAAATAAGGAATTCCTACCCGCGGGTCTCGTTCCATAGACCTCTAACAAGCGACGGTTTTCTGGGTTCGGTCATGGATGCGCCCCAATGCACCCCGACAAATCGTCTCGGTTTAGACAGCGGTGAATCCGAGGCGGCAAACGCCGAGCTCTCGCACGACAAGATCGAGCACCGAAATACAGTGAGCACAGAAAAAGTGCTCCTCGGCGCGACCGACATTGAGCGTGTGGAGCAGATGATAAAACTGGCTCGTGAGCAGATCAAGCGGTTGGCTCTGGTAGATGAAAAGGACATAGCAATCATCAATCGCGAGGTGGCGCAGCTTGGTGGACAGGATACCGCCGGCATGCTGTTGCGCCTTGCGCGCCTCGACTTGACGCACGTGGATGACGGTGAGGAGCACCTCACCCAAGAAGAGTTTTCGGACTTCATGAAAGAAACGAAGCAGCTTTTGGATGGCATGAAGTCATCCGTTCTCAATCAGTCGGTCGTGTCGGCGCTTCTGCTCACCGTAGCAGGACCCAGCTTGCTCGGCCCGTTCGACGTCTTGTTTCCGACCGCATGGCATGACGACCAAGCCACACCGAACGCGGCGCTCTTTCGTATCAACAGCGGCAGCATCGCGAGGACCGCGTGGGGCGACGCGGGCGCTTATTTCCGGCCCGACGACGAAGAAGCTGCCGCGCAAATCCGGCGCTCTTTCTTTGTGTGTGAGATGATCTCCGTTTCGCTGAGCTTCGCCTTCGCAGTGCTCGGACTTTTCGTTGGCAAGGGTGTGTACCAAGCATTGGTCGCGATGCCCGGAACGATTGCTTCGCTCTCCTTCGTGATCGACATGCGTGGCCGCGGGTTCGCCATCACGGCGTGGGCCAACGATCTCGCGATCATCTCACTTGTGACTGGCTACGTCTTTGCGGCTACGCGCATCAGCTTCGCCTCGTTCATCTGCCTGGCGAGCTCCTTGATGATGGTTGGGCTTTACCCGCTGTGTGGGCGCTTGATGGGCTTCAGTTCTACAGTGGCGGCGACCCGGGCCATGCACAGCGAGGCGAAACGAGCGCTCTGCAAATTCGCTCGGTTCGAGGAGCATAGGAAGAATGCAAGAGCTGCCCAGATGGTGAAGTTCATCGGCACGGGCGCTGCGAACCTCGGCTCGGGTGCGCTCAACCTTGGCGCTAGCGCCCTCAGCTCAGGTGCGCTCAAGTTCGGCACAGGCGCTGTGAATCTCGGCGCAAGCGCCGTGGACATCGGCACGGGCGCTGCGAACCTCAGCTCGGGTGCGCTCAACCTTGGCGCAAGCGCCCTCAGCTCAGGTGCGCTCAAGTTCGGCACAGGCGCTGTGAATCTCGGCGCAAGCGCCGTGGACATCGGCACGGGCGCCATGAACCGCGTGACGCGGGGCATTTCAGAACGGGCAGCCAATCCTGGTCGGCCATCTGCATCACGTGTTGCGCCCGGGCTTGAAACAAACCACGACGCTTTTGCGGCCTCGGGGTCCCAGTCCGTCTCGCGTCGGGCATCGAGTGATTCATGGGTTTTGTCAGAGGACCAAAAGGGGGGGGAGGGAGCGACGGCGATTGAACAAAAGTAGACGTGGAAGAGAGCTGAACTCAAAACGTAACAAAATCAAAAACTAGAAAACGTGCAGCATATCGCCTTCCCGCGTGGTCCCCCACCGCAGTACTACCGATACTCGAGGCAGCTTAACTTCGCTGTTCGGATGGGAAGCGGTGACCCTGCCTGATGTGGCCGCACGTAATAACAACCGTACAAAAGCAGATTATATACAGGTTCCTCATTTTTGCTCACCTGCTAACCGCGGCCTTAAAATGTGCTAAATATTCGATCACACCACGCGCGCTCTTATAGTCTTATTCGATGTCTGGTTGTGGGCTTCGATATGACAGAGTGAGGGCTAAAAGGGGGGGGGCAGCCACCAAGTCGTTTTTTCCCTGGAGCCTCCTGTCTCGTGCGATGGAGCGCATTAAAATGTGGGGGCGTCCCGTTCCGCGCGTGGAGAGTGCGTGGGACCCGCACAAACCCGCCTTTTACTTTTTGACACGAGAGGTCGTGCTTCAAGCCAGCACCAAGCAGCTGGGGCGTATGCAGGAGCTGCGCGACTCGCATGAGCTTTTGAGGCTGAACATCGACCTGAAGGACGCCTTCCAAGGCAAGGGGCTGATCCAGCGCATCCTCTTCGTCAGCCACAGGTGGGAAGACTTCGCGAGGCCCGACGAGACCGGCGCGCAGCTGGCGGCGCTCCAGGAGCACCTGAGGGCCCACCCCGAGATCCAGTACGTCTGGTTCGACTACTCTTGCATGCCACAACGCTCGAGCGGCTGCCCGCAGGATCAGGACGACCGCACGCCCGCGGAGAAGGCCGAATTCGACCTTATGCTCAAAGCAATCGCCGACCTCTACTTGACGGCCAAGGTGCTGATCCTGCTCGACACCGCGTACCGCACGCGGTTCTGGACGACAATGGAGGGCTGGTGCGCGATGCAGCAGGTGACGTCGGAGGGCGTGCGCCCGGCAAGGGAGG
>JWZX01001303.1:0-24909 GCA_001275005.1 Chrysochromulina tobinii
TTCACGCCTGGCCCTGCGGAAATGGATCATCTCGTCTCATCGAGCTACGCCGTCGGGCGCAATCTCCTCGTGCGCTTCGTCAATGACGAGATCGATCAGTCGAGCGCCCTCGCGAAACGGTTGCAGGTGCGCTTCCGTGGGCAAGGCGACGAATGCTGAGTGGCCTCCCTCATTGCACGCTGCCCTCCCTCACTCCCCCTGATCCCGGCTGCATCTGTAGGCGCGCTTCACTGACAAGGCGACGGGGCTCGGCGGCCGTCTCGACTTCAAGCGCCTCGACGGGACGCACGTGACACCGAATGCGCCTTCAGTCGCTGCGTACTTGGACGGCTTCGATTGGGAGGTGGCCGCGCGCCTGGGAGTCGCGGACGTGGCGCGCACGCTGCGCGAAAGCGCGAGCCGCGCTGAGAACGAGCAGCTCGAGGCGGCGCGGTGCGTGACCGACTTTGTACAACGCGAAGTCGCCAGGGCGGCGAAGGCGGGCGGCTGAGACCGTGAGTTTTGCGACGCGTCGCACAGGTCAGCTTGGCCCTTCTACTAGTTTTCCCCACATTGTGTGGCTCGACATCCTATCGACGTTTCGAGATTGCGATCTGAAACAGCACACGTAATTTTTGCCCAATGTTTTTCAGGGCGCCGCCGCCACCACCACCGTCGCCGCCGCCCGATACGTTGGCCTCCGCCTTTTTGTCAGCCATCGACGCGTGGGCTGTGGTGCAGCCGATACTCCTGAGTACGCTCGACCAGTTAGTCTGTCTCCTTACGTCCTCCACCTTCTGGCTCTGCGTGTTGGGCTTCGCGCCGGTTGCGTACTTTGTGCTGAACAGCGTGATTCCAATGCTGCTCCCCAGCCAAAATCTGAAGAAAAAGTACGGCGCCAAGTGGGCGCTTGTGACCGGTTCGTCCAGTGGCATCGGCAAGGAGCTTGCGCGCACCTTGCTCAAGCAGGAGCTCGACGTGATCCTCGTTGCCCGCGACGAGCCCCTCTTCGGCGACACCGTCGCGGAGCTGTCGCAGCAGTTCCCGTCACGCAAGGTAGTTCGTGTGAATGCGAATCTTTCGGACGGGACTGGCGTGTGGATGGAGGGCGTCAAGGCCGCGGTCGGCGACAACGATGTCCAGTGCGTCTTCCTCAATGCTGGCTACATCCTTACTGGCATGTTTGAGCAGAATGCCGTTGGCGCGCACCTCGCAAATCTGCACTGCAACCTGACGTCGAACATCTGGCTGAGCCACTTTTTCTACGAGCGCATGCTCGCCAAACAGCTCCGCGGCTGCATCGTCTTTACCTCCTCCTCCGCATCGTATATCCCCAACCCATTCGCCGTCATGTACGGCGCCACCAAGTCGGGCGTCTCGGCCTTTGCCGCCAGCCTCGCTTGCGAAGCGAGGCCGCGTGGAATCCACGTGCACTCTATCCACCCCTCGCCTGTCAACAGCCGCTTCACCGCCGGCGGAGGCAACCAGGTCCAGCAGCGCAAGATCGAGGCCATGGCCGCCTTTTACAAGTTCGCCTCTGGGCCGGAGGTGCTTCCCCAAAAGTTCCTCAGCCACATTGGACGCGGAGCAATCGTCGCGGACTTGGGCGGTGTGAGCGTGGGGCTGCGGCTCGTGATCCAGCTCCTTGGGTACAACACGATGGCCCTTCTGACAGCTCTCACCGCACATCTGACGCCGGACTACCAGACACACGTCAGCAAAACCAAGAAGGCATAGAGCACGCTCCCCCCAGGGGGCAGGGCCAAATTGCGCGCATGATTCGTCATGGCTCATGCGTGGCACTCCGCGGAGTATTGGAGCGGTCTTATTTTGTCGATCGATGTCTGCGCGTACGGCACACAGGGGAATCCGTAACATTGGGAGCCGGCGAGACCGAGTCGTCGTACGTCGAGTTCGAAGTACCGTACGAAGAGCCCACACCCAACGACTAACGACGTAACGCCCAACGGCTCCACACCGTCATATAATCGTCCCGTCCCGCGAACCCCCACATCCGGCGCGCGTCCCGGGCCCGAAGACGAAAAATTTACGTAATAACTACAAGATCAGCCCTCACTTCAGTCTTCACGAAATCCAAAACGGTTGCGAGACGGCCGCCCAGAAAACTACCGTCGCGCGGTGAGGCGCGACTTCGAACCTGTTGCAGCCTCCTGGAATGTGGTGGTTTCCGAAGACCACATGCTGTAGTTTGTAGATGTACGCTCAAGATCGGTCCTCCATGCACCATGGACACGGCTGGGCGCGCTCGGCTTCCCTGCCCAACTCTGCGATGCTATTAGCACTCTCAAGTAAAGGGGTTGCCGTCGAAGCGATCGTAACCGCCCACTCCGCTCTCTCTCATTCCACCCAGCTGCGAGCCGGTCTCGACGAACTTATTGTTCCATCGCCCCAAGTAGTCTGTCTTACGCAGTTCCCAATTGAAGACGCGATTAGGTGAGAGCTGGCTGAAGCCAGGGACATCGAACATTCCGTGGTAGTCTGACCAGTAATTCGAGGATCTCCCCCCTCGCAATTGATAGAGAATCTCGTCCCTCGCCCACGCCTCGTTTGCCTTGTAGAGCCTGAGCCCCTGCAGCGCATTCGGCCTTGAGTAGCTCGGTGTGCTGTCCCACTCTGGTTGCTGGTTGCTCAAGCTGGGCGCCGAAGACGAAGAACGCATAAAGCGGCTCCCGGTCCCATTACCAGGTGGATGCCTGTCCCCGCCACTCGAGGCCCCGCCACCAAAGGAGGCGCGCCTCGGATCCCACGCCTCAAATCGAGGCACGGCACTGCCAAAGGGATGCACGATGTTGGAGTAATTGCCCGCCGTGCGCAAATGGCTACCATACGGTTTCCTCTCCTCAGCCAAGTGTGGGTCCCTCGACGTCAACCCTGCACCGTAAGTACTCTCTGGCGGCGAATTAAAGGAAGACTGCTTCTTGAAGCGCGATGAATACTCAGCGTCTGTTGGCCACACAATCCGCTCAGAAGACTCTCCTGATTCTGAGCGGCGCGATGAATTGGCTGAATTCTTCCTGCCACTGCTGCGTGCGCTGGCACTCGTCGCACCTGCGGGCCGAAGCCGCCGCGCCGAGGTTGCACGTCTTGGAGTCTTTTTCTCTCCGGTCGCTTCCTGGCTGGCGACCTGCTTCCTCGGTGTCGCCTTGGTAGCGCTCTGAGCTTCAATTTTCGTGCTCCTGGAGCTCGTTGGAACTGACTTGTGGATCCTCGGTGGTGTTGTTGCGTTGCGGATCAAGGTGGCAAGCACGTCCGGCTCTTCGAACTTGGGTGATATGGAAGTCTGCGGCATCGTGGAAGGTTCTCCAGTCTCGAGTGGACCTGGCGTGGCCTGGTCGATCTTCTCTCGAGAGGCTCGGTCTTCTCTCGAGAGGCTCGATGATAGTGGCGCACTTGGTTGGGGCCACTGCTTCATCAGCGTCAGCGCCGGCGGCAAATTTCTTTGGTAGTCCTCTTTCCACATGGTCAGGTGCTGATTGTGGAGGTGTTGAACGCACGCTGACGCACTAAGAAGCAGCACAGAACCAGGCTGCAGACGGGAGGCAGGAAGAGCCCTGCAACGAAGACCGTGAGGACCGCGAGAAAGCTCGCTCCGAGTGCGTTTTGGGGAGAATGTCGTTTCACTTATTTCACGCTATTTTTGGAGCCAAAGTTGGGTGCAACGACACGCATGAAGAAAAAACGACAACGCGGCGGCCTCGCAGCTCGCACCGAGTAATCCCTGTGGACCAACGCGGCCTGGGCCGATGCTAAAAATGTTTAAAATGGCTATCTGTTGATATCTGAGCAAGTTCCAAGGTCCAAGGAGAATAACGGGGCTCGGGGGTGCTATACGTTGCTTCTTGAGGGCACAATCGTGAAGCCGCACGATGTCCGACCTGTCGCCGGCGCTGTTCGCACTGCAGGGTGAACGGGCCGATGAACGGGTCAGAAAACGCCCAGCTTTGGGTCCATCTCTCGAGCCACCTCCTTGCTCTTCCGACGCCAGCTATCGCGGTAGCGGATTTGCCCGCATTTAATATGATTATTTTCAGATAAGTCCCAGGATTATAACCACACATGAAATGATGGCAGATGGACACGTTTTGACACGTTTTGGCGATTATAGCGGTACATTTTCGTCCCGTTTGATTTACGGTTAACGATTCGTGTCGTGTAATAACATCTGTGGTTTCGATTAGGATGACCAGCGTTGTCCGTTGAACTTTCCCCCATCACCCCTATTTCGGAGCACAACTTACGTCAATTTACAGACCGTGAACCCCTAGTGCTAGTCGCTTCCGTTCCTCGCAACTCGAACTCCCCGAGGTGCCTCGAAGTCGAGTTTTTCGGCGGTGCATCCCTCGCGTGTCGGCCTGTGCCTCCTGATCCCCCCCGCTACGCGGCCCCCCGCCTAAGGCCATGCACACCATCGATTTGCCGCCGCACCCCACTGCTCATCGACGACGCGCGCGCCTTAGACGAGGGGCACTAGAGGGGCACACCAATGCGCGGTCTCCGCACACGTACGGCTCGAGAAACGAGATCGAACGCATACCCACACGCGAGCCGACGAGCAGTGAGTCAAGCTGCCCGTGGACTTCTCAGCGTGCCTCAAGCGTGCCCGGTGTCACGCCAAAGCTGCCACCGCAGCCGCGAGAGCCTCCGAGGCGCCCGCGAGCTTTTGGCACTTCCCTTGGTAGCGGCCGCCCTTGCCGCCGCCGCGCCCATCGAGCGCCTGGGCCACCGCGCCACTGGCAACGTCAACCAGTGCCGGCGGCCCAGCGAGGGTGAAGGTGCCCTCGCCCTCGCCCTCGCCGACCACCACGAGCAGCAGCGCCTGCTTCGCCGCCAGCGTCTCGTCCAGCGCCGTCGCGAGCGCCTTGACGAAATCGGCGTCGGCGGCCGCGCGGCGCACGAGCACCGCCTTCTCGCCCGCGGTGAGCCTCTGGAGGAGACCCTCTGCGAGGAGGCCGACGACCTCGAGCGCGAGCGCCTTGGACGCCTTCTCGTGCTCGAGGGCCTTCCTCGCATTCTCCTCGTAGCGCTCGAGCATCGACTCGATTGGCACGTTCATTCGGCTAGCGAGGGCGCTTGCACGCTCGTAGACGCCTCCAAGGTACGAGACCACGCGTCCGCCGGCGACGTAGTGGACACGGCACGCGCCCTTGTTGCCGACACGCTCGACGCGGAGCAGCTTGATTGCTTGCAGCCGTGCAGTGTTCTGCACATGGGTGCCACAGCATGTGTTCGTGTCGATCCCTTCGAAGGACACGACACGGACGGGCCCCGTGACGCTCGGCGGTAGTGCCTTTGACGACTTGCGCAGGCCGGCGACGGCGCCCTCGTTGACCGCGACGACCGAGTGCCACGAGGGGGTGACCGGCGTGCCGGCCTTGACCGCCTCATTCGCCGCTGTCTCGAGCTCCATCATCTGCGCCGACGTGAACTCGGGGGTCCCGAGCTCAAGGAAGGAAGTCTGTTCGCCGAGGCCCCATGAAGTGGTCTCGTAGCCCCATTTCTTGAGGGCGATGGCCGTGACGAGGTGCTGCGTCGAGTGTTGGGCCATGTGGTCTTCGCGCCGCGCCCACTCGACGGCGACGGTCACGGGCGTACCGGGCGCGAGCGGCGCGGTGAGCACGTGCTTCGCAAGCCCGTCGACGTTGTCGACGCGCAGGCACGGCACGCCGCCGACGGTGCCGCAATCGCTCGGCTGGCCTCCACCCTCCGGAAAGATGACCGTGTTGCCGAGCACCACGTCCCAAAGCTGCTCAGCCGGCACAGCCTCGGCACCGCCCTTCTTCTTGCCCTTGGCTGCAGCCTCTTGAGCCGCCTTGGGCTCGCAAGAGACGACCACGGTGTCCAGCGTACGAGCGTACGAGTCGTGTTGGCAAAGCAGCTCGCCGCAGCGCACGGGTGTGCTGGATGCGGGGATGACAGCAGACGCCACGATGGAGGCCACGCGGCTCGGCACCGACGCAAGCACGGGAGTCACAGGCGCGGGTATGGAGGCCACTGCAGAGGCTGCGCGGCTTCCTTCTAGCCACCATGGGCCTTCACGCCTCCAAACGAAGGCATCCATGTGTGCCGGCCGCGAGAAAGGCGCGAGAAGGAGGGCGCGTGTACAGAGCCTAATGGCGCCGCTACGTGTCGGGGGGATACGCCCGACGACTCGACCATTTCTTGTTGCAGAAACCTCATGTGAAACGCCCATGGCGACGCGTCCTTAGAGATTCAGCTGTGTCCTAAACCTGGAAAGTTTTTGGAAAAATTGTTCACAGCTGCGTTCACGCAGGCACGCAGCAAAATTCTTCGGAGTCTTTGCCGCACATGGCAGCCTTTGCCGAGCTTGGCCTCGACGCGCCGATTGTGCGCGCAGTCGAAGACCTCGGCTGGCTCCTCCCCACGCCCGTGCAGCAGGAGGCGATCCCCTTAATCCTCGGCGGCGGCGACGTCATGGCTGCCGCCGAGACGGGCAGCGGCAAGACGGGGGCCTTTGCACTGCCCGTTCTCCAGATCTGCCACGAGGCACTGCGCGAGCAGGCAGCCGCCTCATCGCAGCCAAAGATCGCTGCGCTCGCGGCGGCGGCCGCACGCGCGCAGGCCGCGGGTGGCATAGGTTTCGGCAGCGATCGCGACGGTCTGCTTCAGGTGAGCGCGCAAGGGCTCGAGTGCTCGTGTGGGGCCGCGCAGGCGTGGGCGGGCGGGCGGGCGGGCGTGGGCGTGACGGGCGGCCGTTACTACTACGAGGTGGAGCAGCTGGGCGATGGGCTCTGCCGCGTCGGCTGGGCCACCCTCTCGGCCAAGCTCGCGCTCGGCACCGACATGATGGGCTTCGGTTTTGGGGGGACCGGAAAGAAGTCCAACGGTAACCAGTTCGTCGTCTACGGAGACTCGTACTCGCGCGGCGACGTGATCGGTTGCGAGCTCGATCGCGAGATCGGCTCGATGACCTTCTACAAGAATGGCGTGAGCCTCGGAGAAGCGTTCTCGGTGCCGCCGACGCTCAAGGGCATGGCGCTCTTCCCCGCAATTTGCCTCAAGGGCGCCGCAGTGCGCGTCAACTTTGGCGCTCAACCCTTTTATGCAAACTTCCTTCCCGGCGGCGTGCATGCACTCTACGCGATCGCTCCCGAACATTCGGCCACCAACTCGGCCGCCACCTCTAGCAGCAGGGACGCCACTGCCTGTGCCGGTAGCCGCGGCGGCGGCGGCGGTGGCGGCGGTGCTGATGGCGACGGGCGCGTACCGACTGCCTTGAGTAGGCAAGACTGCATGTTCTTTGCCCAAGGCCGTTGTAAATGGGGCGCACAGTGCCGATACGCGCACCCGCCACCGACCCAGCCGCCACCGACCCAGCCGCCATCGACCCAACCGCCATGGACCCAGCAGCCTCCCGGGAAGCCGTCACCCACCCCGAAACTGTCACCCGCCACCTCGCACTCGCTGCTCAAGCAGATCGAGTACTACTTCTCGGACAACCTGCCCAATGACGAGTTTATGCAGGTGGAGATTTCCAAGGACGACGATGGCTGGGTCGACCTGACCGTCATCGCCGGCTTCAACCGCATCAAGCAGCTGCTGCCGTCGGGCAGCGTCGTGGCACTCGCCGAGGCTCTGAAGGCGTCCAAGCAACTGGCAGTGTCGGAGGATAGCACCAAGGTTAGGCGCCGGCCGTCCTATCGGCTCAGGTCGAACATGCGGGTGCTCGTCGGCGCGTGCGACGGACGACGCAGTGTTCCCTTCAAACGTGACTTCCCGCCGGGCGAGGATGCCCTACGTGCAGCCTTCGCGAGTTTCGACGCGGACGGCAATGGGCGGCTCGACACGGTCGAGATCCAGCAGGCGCTCTCTCAGCTTGGCATGGCCGCCAGCTCGTCGGAGGCATTCGCAGTCCTCCAAAGGTACGATACCGACTGCTCGGGCGGCCTTGAGGTGGCCGAGTTTGCGAGGCTCGTCCATGAACAAGGCCCTGTTCCGATGTCGGTCAGCGTGGACAGCGGCGAGGTGGTCGCCATCCTCGACAGCGTGGACAGCGGCGAGGTGGTCGCCATCCTCGACGAGACGCCCAAATTCGACCACATCCTCGTCGCCCGCCAGGACGGCGTGCAAGGCTACATCCGTGTGCGAAACCTGCACGTGCAAGCGTGGCCGTTAAGACAACGGCAACTGTCGCTTTCAGCCACGCTGACGAGCCACAGGTTTGTTTGGTCCTCGGGCGAGTTACAGCAGCGCGGCGCTTTCAGCATCGATGGACAATACCTTACCCACGGCTCGTCGCGACACAGGGTGACGGTGCTCGGCTCGCACGCCTTCAGCGTCGAAGGGTGGGGCGGCTACCTCCTTCTCCTTGATGCCGCGCGCACAGAAATCGTCCTCTGGGACGGCGCGGCCGTCATCAACATCGCACGCGCCAAGGGTGTGGCCGCGGCGACGGGGGCCGCGCCGGCGCTCGCGCATGGCTGGCAGGGCGTGTTTACATGGGCCAAGCATGATCAACCCGAAAACATGGGGATCCAGTGCAGCGTAAGTGGCGACGGCAAAACATTCGTGTACTGGGGCAGCGAACCTCCATCTCCGATCGTATTGATCACCCCACACGCGTGGCACCACGGCAACGGCACTCGCGTGCACCTGCTGGATGATTCTAGCGACGGCCAATCGACGCAGCGCGCACTCACCATTTGGACACCCTCCGTCGTCGCCGCGTGCATTGCATTCCCCACGACCTACGCCGGGCAGTACGGCGCACCGGCGGATGCGTGGCGACTTGCGCCGGGTAGGTGTGTGATTGCGGGCAACGCGACGCACGCTAGCGGCGGCATGCTGCTGCGCCGCCGGCCGGACCTCTCGCTCGATGCCGCCAACCGCACGGACATGCAGATCTTCGATGGCGATGTATGCACTGTGCTCGAGGTTGCGGATGGTCTCGCGGTACCACCGTCAGCAGCGTCGGCAGGAGCGGCAGGCGAGGGTCTCAGTACCTGCGCCTGGGTACGCGTCCGCAAGACCGGCGTTGGAGAAGGCTGGCTGAGCACCAACAACGTCCACATCCAAGGCCACGGCTACGCCCCCGCCGTGAAGGTGGCCGCAGCGGAAAAGGCAGGAGCTGAGGGCATGGAGTGCAGTTTCTGGTTCGTCAACGCGGACAGCCTGCGGAGCGCTTGGCAGTCAAGCCTGCCGATGATGCAGACACTACGCACACAAGAACCACACAGACTCGTCCAGAAAACGATCAGCTTCATCGAGGGCATCAAGGGCGCCTATAAGAACATTCTCGTCGTGAGCCATCGATGGGAGACGCCGACAGATCCAGATCCGACCGGCGCGCAGGCTTTGGCGGTGCAGGCCTACTTGTTAGATCATCCGGAGATCGACGCCGTGTGGTTCGACTTCAGCTCAATGCCCCAAGGGCAGAAGAAGACTGAGCGCGAGTCCGCCGAGTTCAAAGAGATGCTCCCCAACATCAACCTGCTCTACCTGACGTGCTCCGTCCTTATTCTCATGGATCGGAGCTACATGAACCGATTCTGGACGCAGTTCGAGGCGTACCTGAGCATGCGGGCGATCACGAGCGAGGGTCTGACTAACGCTTTGGATCCAAAGGCGCGTGTGACCATCAAGACGGCTGATGACCCCAGATGACCCCTGTTGGCCCCTGTTGACCCCTGATGACCACTGATAACCACTGATGACCACTGAGTGCCTTCCTCATCAGGCGCGTGTGACCATCATGACGCTCTACAACCTTCCCCCGATCATGGGCACGGCGCTCATGGACGAGTGGTCGAACAAGACGCCTGACGAGGCTCACGCGATCCTCGCGGGGCAGGATGTGATGGTCACCAACCAGAGCGACAAGGACATCCAGCTCGCTAAGCTCAAGGTGCTCAACAAGCGCCTCCGGTTGCCATTGATAGCCTCTGATGGCTCATGATTGACTCCAAAATGACTCTGATTCCTTTTGTATGCTCGCTAAGCTCGAGGCGCTCAAAGCGCCTCTGATTGGCCCTGGTGGTTTCTGAGTCACCTGATGACCACTGAGTACCTCCCTCATCAGGTGCTCAACGAGCGAGCCCAGTGGGCGTACGCGCGCTCTCTCGATGCCTGAGCCATCGATGCCGTTGTGAAGAGAAGAAAGGGTGGGGGGTGGGTGAGGCGCCGAACATGGCGCTGAAACGAGCCCCCCAACGGGAAACGGCCGCGCTGGGGGCGGGGGACTGGGGGGGAGGGAAGGGAACCTACGTGGGTGGGTGCATGGGTGCAAGCAGCATGGGTAGGGGGCATCAAGGTGGTGCCCACCATCCTTCTCGAGGGCGACGACAACGGCTCCTAGCAGATCGACAAGTAGGTCGCGCGCAACCGCGATCACGCGGCGTTCGGGTTCATCTTCCGCGAAAACGCGCGCGACATTCTGAACAGCAAAACGTTCCACACCAGTGCTTAGTGTGCGGCCTTCGTGCAGGCGTTGTGTGCCCGCCTCCACACGAAACCGCGCCAATCCCGGTTCCCGCCCCGGTATATCCAACCTGTTGAAAGTGGTTGAAAGATCCGTCGTATGGGACTGTCTTGAAGTCGAACGGTTTGTTGATGATTGCGGCTCACACGCATCTCACGAAAAAAATTACCACGTGCCGCGAGCTGCGAACAGTCGGTCGACGGCATTATTGTTGAAAACGCGCGCATGGCTTCGCTTCGAGTCGCACCTCGTCCTCTCGCTCGGTCTCATACACAATGTGCCCTCGGAAGTCCGACTGTACGCGGTGTCGGCGCAGCTTGGTGGCCTTCTCAACCGCCCCAGGCACCCCGACTTCGGTAAACGTGGGTGCCCGGGCGGAGCACAGCTTGCAAGTCGCATTCATACGCCCCAAGTGGTTCACCTCGTAGCACCCTTGCGCCCACATGCGTGCCCCATCCTCGACGGCAGCAGGGCGACCTCCGTCGCCGCCGCCTGTGGCGGCAGGCGGCGGCGCCCACGCAGGCAGCGACAGCTTGGGTGCGTGGAGCCACGCAAACTTGGACTGCGCGAGATGGAGCAGCATCACCTCTTGCTCATTCACCTCGAGGGTAGAACCTCGGAGCTTGAGTCGCATCGCACCGCACGGACAGAACGAGCAGCCACTTGCATAGTCGGTGCACGTCTTCGCCTCGGCAAAGGGCATCTTGAGTCTCGAGAGCACCGCGCCACCCTCAACCTCGGCGAGCCTCGTGACCACGTCGCCCATCGTCTCCCACCCCCGAGAGTAGTGGAACTCGCCCCACCACTCGTCGAAATGAGCGTAATCTCCCGACGAGATGACCCGTTTCCAATGTGGTGAGGTGCGGAAGAGGGAGGTGCCCCAGCCGACGCGGAAGGCTGTAAACGGACCCCACGCCTTCTTGCGCCATGGGTTGGGGTAGAGCGGGGTCACCACGTTCACCTGCTCGTCGTGATCGCACGGGCAGTAGTGCTTATGCGAGTACACGTTGACCATGTTGACGTTCCGTGGCTCGAGCTGGCCCGTCTGCTTGCCCTTGCTCAGTGGGATTTGGCAGCACGTCTGGGGAGTCAGGTTGCCGGCCGCCGCGGCGGCTGCCGCGCACTCCTCGCGCGCCTTGGCCGCGCCACGGCCACCGTCACCCTGGCGCGGAATGCAGCGGCAGCAAGCCGCATGCTTGCCACGCGAGGCCAGATTCATCCACTTGAGCAGGTTGCCGAAGACGACGTCGAGATCCGACCACGCCCACCACTCGTGACCGGCGGTGTGCTGCGGGTAGAGCTCCGCGGCGAGAGGCTTGATGTCGTTGCCCTTGTTGTAGTGCCCTGCGTACGTGTCGGCGTAATGGACGCTGCTCGAATTCCCCGGCGTGATCAGATCGGAGAGCCGCTGCTGCATGGCCACGAAGCTCGTCTTTTCAAAGTGGACATTGGAAGGCAGCACCGCCGGCGCGTCCGCGTTTGTGATGACCACGAAGTCGACGAGCGCATTGACGTACATGGATTGCAGAGTGAGCGGCAGCCACGGAGGCAGCGGGCCAAAATAGACAATGTAAACCACGAGCGGCTTGGCGGGCGTCATGTGCGCCTGCGCCAAACGTCGGGAGTCCGCGCAGCCCGGCACAGCTCGCCAGCACCAGCCGTGCGACGCGCTGCGCAGGCGCGGCCGTGCGACATGAGTTCAGCGCCGTTATGAGCACTTCGAACAGAAGATGGGGTGATTGCCTCGCCATAACTACTGTCCCCACCGATTGTGTTACGACTGTGTTGCCGTAGACGGTCCCGTCGGTCACACCTCCGTCTATAGCGAAAGGCTACCCTCATGCTTCTGCTTGCAGGGGTCCGCGCGGAGTCCGCGGAGACAGTGTACCGCGATGTGACTTGTGTTGAACAGCAGCAGCCTAGACCTCACGCTTTTTTTGATCCCCTCCAAAAACTTCCGACCACTGATACTGTCAGCAACACAGCAAGTCGAGCAAGTTGAGTCACGCACAGCGAGACTGACAAGTCCCTGGAGAGAGCCCTTGTTGTGTGCGGCGCGGCAGCAATGGCGTTTGGCCGGCCTCCGGTGGGCGCATCGGCCGCCCGCGCCTCTCTCAATACGAGTGCCACTCCATGTCGGCGCCTTTGGGGGCGCTCGCGGCCCAGCGCTCCGCCATCCGTGGCACAAACTTGGTCACGTAGAGCTCGCGCGTGATCGCATTCGGCGCGATGGTCCCGTCGGGTAGGAAGCCGTTGAAGCAGTGCTCGTACCCCCGGCCATCGTGCGCACCAATGACGATCTCGCCGCCAAAGGGCGGGTCGAGTGTGGCGTTGGTCGCCCAGTCCTGCAGGTCCATGACCGCATTCGTCAGGAAGAAGGTGTCCGAGGCGCCCACGAAGACATGTAGCTTGCCGCTCAGCTTTGCGCCCAGCCCGTGAGCCCACTCGCGCTTGAGCTTGTCCGTCATGTCGAAGTGTTCCTTCCAATACTGCGCGACCTGCGGGTCGATGGCGCCGTACTCACACGTGGTGTCGCGCGGATCCTTGCACCAGAGGCGCTTCGGGTAGCCATCCTCGCCGCGGGGGCCAAAGACTGCTTCCCAAATGTCCCACTGGCCACACGAGCGACTTCTCGGACCGAGCACGATCTCCCGACGGTTCATTTCCTCTACGGTGGCAGTCGTCTGGCCATAGGGCGAGCCGTACGTAGGGATCGACGTGCCCGGAATCACGGCCGTGCCCGAGTAGTGATCGCGCTGCCCCGGGCGCGCCGTCCGTTTAAACGGAGCGTCGTAGAAGTATGCGTTCTTCGCCTCGTAGATATTGACCGTGGTGTACGAGGTGAAACCGATCGGATCCGGGCAGGCGACGGCCGCGTAGTTGAAGTCGTCAGGGTAGAGGACCTGCACGGCAAAGCTCTCCCAGCCGCCTGTCGAGCCGCCCATCACGCCGCGCGCCCAGCCTGCCCCGAGCCCGCGGTACTGCCCCTCAATCGCCGGCAGCAGCTCCGTCATGATCGCAGAGCCGTACGGGCCGACGTTGACGCTGTCGACTGCGTAGCTGTCGTCGAAAAAGGGCACCTGTGCGCATGGGCAGCAGGGGGCGATGGGATGCGAGCGAGCGTCGGCAGGCAGGGAGGCATGGCAAGGGATGGCCACCCTTCCTCAGCAGAGAACGGTTGGTGGTGTGGCGCACACCGGGTGGTTGATAGTGACCATGAGCGCGCGTGCGCCCTTGAAGGGCCCCTCGGCGGACGTCCAGTTGCCATAGAGCCAATTAGCATACTGTTGGTCCACGAAGGCGTACCCGGTCAGGTTGGCCGAGGGCGGCGTCGGGTCGAACCGACCGCCAGGATTGAATGTGGCCGAGTAGTGGCCGTGTGCGATCGCGAGAGGGTACTTGGCGTTTGGATGCTCGTTGAAGCCGAACGGAAGGAGTACGCACGCCTCAAGCACGATGGGTTTGCCCCAAAACGCGCTGAGCAGCTTCGAGGTCACGCGCACCGTCTTGATCCACTCGGTGTCGGCGCCCTTGCCAGAGCAACCTGGAGAGGAAGGGTGCGGGTCGGCCAGCTCGGTCAGCGAGAGCGCGACCTCCGCGTCCACGTGGAGCGTCACCGTCTTGGGCTTTGAGTAGAGCGTGCCCGGCGGCAGGCCGTACGCGCCGTCGCCGCCCCCAGGCGAC
This sequence comes from Chrysochromulina tobinii, assembly GCA_001275005.1. NCBI lineage: Eukaryota > Haptophyta > Prymnesiales > Chrysochromulinaceae > Chrysochromulina > Chrysochromulina tobinii. The sequence goes on from JWZX01001303.1 coordinate 14,120, forward strand.
ACGCACGTTGTCGGCAGCGTCACATTGACGCCGTCGCCACGCACAAACACCTCATAAAGGTTGAGGTCCGCTTGCATGCAGTACTCGCCATCTTCAAGGTTGAGGAGGGAGATGTACGGATAGCCGAGGGAATCGGCCGTAATCTTGACGCTCGCGCCCGGTGCCAGACCGCCGGCGGGCGTGTCCTCGCCAAAGACCTGTGCGGTGTCCTGATCGTCGCCGCAGCTCGTGATTGGTGGCGAGGCTCCCGGCCTGCACGCGCCCCGGAGGATGAAGACACGCACCCGGCCGAGGACGTTGCCATCGGACCGGTCGGCGGGCAGCGTGACAGTCACCGTCGATGACGCGGCGATCGCGATGGCGGTGGATATGAGGAAAGGCAGCATGGGGTACAGACTGTTGGTGCTGGCAGTGGGAGAGCCGAGAGAACTTTGTAACTTACTAAGCTACCTACGCATTGGCAGGACCCCCTGAATTGCGGTGGGGGAATTTGAAGGGGATGTCGGCGTGGGAGTAAGGCGGCATGCGGCATGGAACATGGAACGGCACCTGGTGACACGACGGGACCCGGGCATGGAAACCTGCTTGTTCTCCTCGTTGCTTGTTCTTCCCGTTGCTTGTCGTGGGCTCGGTGCTCGTCGTCAGTCCTTACTGTCGGGGCTTGAGCCCCTCCGGTCTCATGTTGTCTGTTTCATATCGTCGTTCACAGTTCTCGCCACGACCTGGAACCATCATTGGCGCTTTTCCATGGACGTGTCGTCCCGCGCACTCTCAAGGCGGCCGCCGTGTACACGCTGTTCGTTCTCTTCTCCGGACCGTGACGCTCCCCGGGCCTTTGGCAAAGCCCTCAGTCAGGGCACCACCTCTCGCGCTCCGGGGCTGTTTCCGCCTAATAGTAGGTACTTTCCGCCTCAGGTCGCGGATCATCCCCCCGATTCCGCGAGTTTTGAGACTCTGCCTATGTTAAGTAGGCGATGCGGACTCCATAAAGTGCCACTTCACGCACACACACAATGACCGCAAGGTTGACATAGTTGCTCCCCCCGAGCTTGCGCCTCCCTCACGTAGCCAACATTTTTTCACCGCATTGGCGCCATACTGGGCGCCTCCGCGGTTTTTCGCAAATGACTGGCTCACTACCAGACGATACGGCGCTGCTCTTGCTGCCGCTGCTGCTGTTGCTGCTGCTCATCGGGTTTGCCTGCGTCTCCACCTTTGCACGCAACCAACGCGAGACGATCACGGCCGCAACGTTCCGCAGCCGCCACGCCGCAGCTCACGGTTATGATGTTGCGTTGCTCTCCCACGGGATCACAGCCTTCCAGACAGTTGGCATGCAGAGTGGCGCTTCGCACCAAACGCCCATAATGATCGTGCACGGTGCGACCATAGCGTCGCTCGCGTACTTGCCCCTCGCACGCGCGTTTGCGACACACGGCTACCGCGTGCTTGTTTATGATGGTTTTGGAAGGGGCTTCTCCGATCGCCTGGGCCAGTGCAGCCTGGGGTCTCGGCCAGGGCCTCGGCCGGTGAGCATGGATGTGCTCGTGGGTCAGCTGCTCGAGCTGCTCGATCACCTGGCCATCGAACGCACGGTGCTCTACGGCACCAGCCTCGGCGCCGCCATCATCGCTTGCTTCGCGGCTCGCCACCCAGAGCGCGTGCTGGCGTGCGGCTTCGAGGCGCCGCTCATCCGGCCGCCGCCCTCCCACAAGCTCACGCTTCTTGCCGTGGCGGCACGCGTGCTGCCGCCGCTTGCGCGCTGGCTCGGGCGCGTTGCCATGGTCCCCGCGATGCGTGCGCGTGGCGACTCGTTTGGCGACGACGTGGAGGCGCGTGTACTGTCGGATCGGTTTCGCGATCAGTTCGAGGTGCTCGGGCACGAGGCCGACCTCCTCTCACTGCTCACTGGCAACGCGGTGCGCGGCGACCGCACGCAGGACCATGTGGCCATCGGTGCGCGTGCCCTGCCTGTCTCGTTTGCATACGCCCTCAGTGACGCCGAGATGCCCCGTGCGCTCGTCGAGCGCACCATCGCGCTGCACCCGCAGCCGGTAGTGAGCGCGTATGAGGGCGGGCACTTTTTCAGCAATGGGCGGCAGGTTGAGCTTGCAAGGGTCTTTGACGCGTTCCTTCGTGGGGCGCTCCATGCACGTGACTTTATGAAATCACGGTCCGTGATTTCGCACTCAGCGCCCCGGCCAGCAGATGCGCCAGTTCCGGTGGCGGCAGTGCGGAGGCGGCTGAGCCGTAGCCCACTCAGATACAAGTGAGATCGGATGGGGTAGACGCAAGATGGTGGGCCTGCGAGCAATGGCAGCCAGAGCGGTGCGCGGCAGGTACGAGGAGCGCTCAGAGAGAGGCCGAGCGGCGCGGCCAGGAACGGCGCGCGTATTCAGCCCACCGCACGCCTCACCAGCTAGCAGCTTTCAATGCGTCGGATAGTATCATGTGGGCAAATTAAAGTGAAAGACAGTGTGGTCTCCCTGAGTATGCTGTATGCTTAAAGTTGTGGCACTTGGAAGAGTTGGCGAACATGGTACATGGGTCATGGGCCCGAGATGCGTGGCGTGAAATGCGCGTATCCGGAATCCGCTGTCCCGTGTCCGCGGACCGCGCCGTATGCGTATCGTATGTATCGGCAGACTGTCCGCCCGTGCGGTGGGAACCTTCGGCCACGCCCCACGCGGTCGCGTCCCGACCCTGCTGCAGCAAAGTCGTACATGCCCTTGCGTACATTGCCAAACATGCCATGCATGCCCTTGTCGTACATGCTGTGCGTACTACTTTGGCGAAATGAGCCGCGCTCTGACCCCGTGCTCGGCGACTCCGGAGCCTATCCCGTTTTCGAAGGGAGGTTGGGATGTGTGTGGAAGCGAATCTGCATTCGTCGTCCTCATGGCGTCCAAGGCCCCGCCTCAAACGGCTTGGAGTCCCAGCGATCCCTTGGCTTCTTCTTGGGCGTCTTGGCTTCTGTGAGCCTCGGGGACGATGGGCGTGTTGCGGCGCGGGAGCGGTGCTGAGAGAGGGTGACGGTATCGCCCTTGTAGAAGGTCTGCGCCCACGGCACGAGCGCGTCCGAGTAGTCTTCGGGCAGCACGCCTGAGTCGAAGGCATAACCGCCGTCGACCGAATACTTGACGATCCGCCGTGCCATATCCACAAACACCTCCACCCTTCGGGTCACTGCGCACTCTCGGTAGTTGGTGCCACCAATGGTGGCTGGTGGCTTGTCTGTGAGCATACCACCGAGTTGGCGATCGCGCGCTTCAGCGCTGTCCATGCCGCGCCCGACATAGACCGCGCACCCATCCACCAGACGGATGCCCCAGCGATCTCGGCCGTCGGAACTCGCAACTCCCACGCGCATGCCGCAGCCGCTAGAGCGCTGGCTGTTAACCTCGAACACGAAGTGGTGCTCACCGGTCTTCATGATGCGGCCGCCGAAGGCATCGTCGGGCTGATTGACACGCGACTGCCGCGAGTGCACCAATTTGCTTTGAGGTTTATAGCCCTGTCGCGGATCAGGAATGCTCTCCGTCTTGAAGTGGTTGTCGGCTTCGGCTACCCAGTTGGACGTTTTAGGCTTCCATGAGTGCGGCGAGGAAAGTGGCATGGCAAGAGCTGGTACCGGTAAGTTCTGAGTGGGTCGTCTCGACTCACGGCGCTTTCCCGTCGCGAGGACACGCGCTCGTGAGTGCGCCACACCGCCGTCGAGATTCTTCCGTTTCGCGGGCGCGGAATTTGAGGACTTTGTTTGGTTTGGATTCTCTCAAGGGTTAGGGTTCGCCTCGAGATACGGGTGCCGGCGCGCAACACTGTGTCCCTCCAGAAGGCGAAAGGGCACACATCAGCGCCCTCATGCGCCCCTCGATCGTGGTATGTCGTGTGTGCTGCGCATGCAAAACGTGGAGTGTAGGGCAGCTCGCTTGCCAATGCATGCCTCATTTATCCTCTCCCGCTCCTGTTGCGTTGAGCGGTGCGCTGCTGGCCGCAACCGCCCGCAATGCCCGAACCGCCGTTTCCCACACACTGAGCTTCTCGTCGTCGCCGGCACGGCCGCCCAACGGCAGGTCCCTTCGGAGCGAGAACGAAGTTTCGTCAAGGAAGAGGCAAGCGCCGAGCTGGCAGGCGAGCTCTCGTGTCTCGAGGATGGTCACTGACGCACCCCCCGCCAAGAGCGCCTGCTGCTCGCGTGTGGAGCTCGCGCGCGTGTAGATCGGTGCCTCCGGGAAGGCGGCGCGTAGCCGGCTGGTTGCGGCGAGGCAGCGAGCCGGCTCCTGATACGTCACAATGATGGCACGTGGACTGCTCACGCCCGTTAACCGCACGAGCTCCGCGTTTGCGCCGTCGCCATACATGACGAGAGCGCCATCCCGAGTGCGGATGCGTGGGAGCCGCTGCGGATTCAAGTCGAAGCAGACGATTGACGCCCCGCCGCTGCCGCTGCCGCTGCCGCTGCTCGCGCTGCTGCGCTCTCGGGCGCCGCCGCCGCTGCTGCCGCTGCCGCCGCTGCCGCCGCCGCCGCCGCCGCTGCCGCCATCAGTCGTCGCTGCGATCGTTGCCACGGCCGTGAGCGCCTCGCCTTCTCCCTCGCGAATGACTGCTTCCGCAGCTTCCAGAAGCGTGTCGCTCACCAACGATCCCACCTCGCCGTAGCCGCAGATTACGATCGCATCGTGCGCCGCATGTAGCGGCGCCGCCCTCGTAGCTTCGCCGGCGACGTTGGCGGCGATGACGTCGCTGGCCGCCGCCCTCATAGCGCCCTGCCCACGTTCCGCACTCGCGTCCGGCAGGTCGGCGGCGAGGGTCCATCCGGGGTAGGTGCGCATCGACTCGAATGGCTCGCTGAGCGAAGCCGCGAGCCCGCCGAGCAGCGGGGTGATCGACATGGTGATGAGGATGATGGTGGTCAGCAGCGCATTCAGCTCGTCTGGCAGGGCCCCCAGCTTATCGGCTGCGGCGAAGATGACGAATGCGAACTCGCCGCCGCCCGAGAGCAGCACGGCAAGGCGCACATTCTCAGCGGGCGACAGGCTGGTCGCGGTGGGCAGCGCCTTGTCGATGTAGCCCGCAAGGAAGAGGGTGAGCGCCTTGAGCACGAGGAGGAACACGACGCCGGTGGCGATCGTCGGTCCTTCACGCACCAAGAGATCCGGGTCGAAGTTGGAGCCAGCATCCAAGAAGAAGATTCCTAGCAAGATGCCCTTAAAGGGAAGGATCGACGCGAAGATCTCGTACTTGTAGTTCGAGTTCGCAAGCAGCACGCCAGCCGCAAAGGCGCCGGCGGTGTCGGTGAGGCCCAAGTCCTTGGCCACTGCACCCATGCCCGCCGCTACAAAGAGAGACAAGGCCACAAACGTGTCCGACGAGCGCGAGGACGCGACCACCTCGAAGAGCCGACGGAGCAGCCACGAACCGATGACGAGGACGGACCCAAATCCCAGGGTGGCCTTGGCAGTCAGCTCGGCGACGGCGCCGGGGTCGGTGACGCCCTGCCCGACGATAAAGGGCAGGAGCACGAGGAGCGGTGCGACGAAGAGGTCCTGCAGCAGCAAGATGGAGGTGGCCGCCTGGCCTACAGTCTCCTCCTCCCACCCGCGCTCCTTGATGACGGGGAAGATGAAGGCTGAGGTGGAGAGGGTGCCGGCGAGGGCGAGCACGAGAGCTTCGGACGGGTTGTTGATGTTGATGAGGCCGGCATCGAGTGGAAGGAAGCGCTCAAGAGCTTGGGCGATGCCGCCAAGGATGGCAAAGCTCAGCACGCCGGAGGTCATCGAGATCTGGGCGAGATTCCAAGCGAGATTCCAAGCGAGATTCCATGCGTTACAGCCAGACGCACGAGTCAGACGCATCCTCGGGCGCAATCAAACGCAATCAAACGCAATCAAACGCAATCCGCCGCCATCACCTGCGCCAGCCCGAGCGGCACAAAGGTTGCGAGCTGCCCGAGCCTCTCCGAGGTGACCTCGAGTCCCTCGATGAAGAGGAGGAAGAGGATGCCAAAGTCGCCGAGCTCGACGGCGGCGCCTGTGGAGGTGAACACGTCCAGGCAGTGCGGCCCGAGCAGCGCGCCGAAGAGCAGATACGTGAGAATCGGCGTCACCTTGAGCACTCGTGCAAGCGGCGCCGCGACCGAGGCACAGCCGAGGAAGACGAGCATATCGTGGCCAATCGAGTCCATGACCGCCTTCTCGATGGTCGAAGTGGCGGAGATGGCATTGCGCGAGAGGCCCTCCACGCCACCCTCGGTCACGTCCTCGAGCACGGTGATCACGTCGCGGTCTAGTATGGAGAGCCCGCTAAGCTCGTTCTGACGCAGGGCGCTGCCCGCGTCGAGCGCCCTGGTGAGCGTCTCGCTCATCGAATTAGCGTTGGCCTGCACGGCCCCGAGCTTGGCAGCTGCGGAGTCTCCCACGGCGGCGATTCCTTCCAAAAGGACTCCAAACGGACCCCAAGGGTCTGGCCCACCCACCGCGAGGAGCTGCGTAGGCAGGGTGGCAGCCACGTGCTCCATCGGCAGCAGCGCCTTCGGACGCCGTCCACGCTCGCAGCAGCGTGGGCGCACAGTGCACGGTAGCGTGGGCGGTGACCACGCCGCCAGCGCGGGCAGAAGCAGCGCGACACCCGCCATTGTGGCCTTCGGGCGATGGAAATGCAAAGAGAACTCTTGGGAGATTGGGAACTCTTATTAGATTCTTCAAGTTTGCGAGCTCGGTCGGAGATGCGTGCGCCGAACCCGCAACCGATAACGAGAACATTGTACAGGCAAAGGATCTTACCCCCCACCTCTGTAACACTCCGGTATTTGCTTCAGTACATGAACAAACATTGTTCGGCGGTCTCGCTCACGCGCCGCGCGGCGCCCGGCGGGCCTGTCGCCTGAGCTCATTGGCCGCGCTCTCGCCATGACTGCACTACATGTATATGGCTCTTCAAGCGGGTTCTCGTGCAGCGCGGCACATTAATTTCGGAGGTCGCTTTCGTTCGTTTGACTTGAAGTAAGGGTGTGCGTGTCGGTGTCACGGTGAGTTCGAGTGGCTCGGTAATTTTACATTCTGCGGAAGACCCTGAAAATTAAATCGACAAATATCGACTAATTTAGGGTGCAGGGTATGGTCTATAGAGTTTGGTCGTTAGGAGCGCTCAAGCTCTGCGACCTGTGCCATGTGAATGGGCACAGGGTTAGCATATTACCATGCTATAGGGACATACTCGGTATTGGGCCCAACCGATCCTAGGTACTTGCATCTCGCGCTTCCGGGGTCGCACGCGAACTGAGCAAGGCCCGAGATGATTGCACCAGGGAGCGCAAGGCGCGTACCAGGGATGCCAAGGAACGCTCGACGCGTCGGATGGCAATGGGCCGCGAGCCTGCGACCAACCTTACGACCGCACCTACGGCGAACCTTTCCTTGCCGTACCTCCCGATACCCCCCTGCGGTACTACGCCAATGCCCGCCCTCCACTTGTACGATGTGGAGCTCGAGTACAGCCGCTCCGCTATGACAAGCGCTCTCGAGTGTATGGTTCCGACGACCAACGCCGCGCTGGTACTCGCCTACGGCCGCCACTACGTGCACGTCGCCACCGACCGCCTACGTGCCCTCCGAGTGGAGTGCACCATCGCGAGAGGTTCCGAGAAATGCACTGCGTATCGCCGCTAGGCAGACGCACAGGACACTAAGAAACGATCGTTGAAGGCGAGGGCCAGCTGGATTGCGCTGCGCTTCGACGACGGTGCTGGCGTTGTGTTCCTTATAGTACCCGAGTTCGGATTTGAGGTGCTCGACGACATCTGCTGGTCGGCAGTGCCTGACAACCATGGTCCAGTGCTCGTACTCAGTTATAATCATGCTCTATAAGCCCTCCATACTCAAGCTCATCATAGTCCTAGCATAGGACAGTAACCAGAACCGCCGAGATGATCGCCGAGATTAACAATCTCGGATATTATCTCGACGATTCCCCGGCGAAATATCGCCCGCCAAACCCCCAATCTCACGCGAACCGTCAACTCGACATGAGGGGGTGAATGAACCCATAGACAACCCCGCCACTTCCTGCTTAGAGGGGGTGACCAACCTAAAGACCAACCTAAACCTCTTCTAAACCTCAGTAAGCAGGACAGTGTTGACGCTCCCTGGATGCGCGTTCCTCGGGGGTCTCGCGGGCAATGCGATTTTCTCGCGCCTTGCACGTCTGCCGTGCCTTACGATCTTCGCGCTGACGGAGTTCCTCGTGCTCGCGTACCTTACTCGTACCTTACTCGTGGCGAGGTCTTCACGTGCTCGGTGCACTCGGTATCTTTGTAAGTATCTTTGCAGCTCTTCGCGCATCTCGCGAGCTGCCCTTGCCTTACGACTCTCGTGCTGGTACTTGTGGGCTTCCTGTTCGGATCGAGGTCCTTGGGCGCCTCGGAAGGGTCGGTGGGCTGCTCGGGCGCCTTGCGCTCTGTCTTGGGCTCGGCGAGCTGCTCGGGCGCCTTGCGCTTACCTTGCGCTCGGCCTTGGGCTTGGTGAGCTGTGCTCGGGCGCCTTGCACTCGGTCTTGGGCTCCGTGAGCTGCTCAGGCGCCTTGTGCTCGATTTCGGGCTCGGTGAGCTGCTCGGACGTCTTACGCTCGGTGAGCTTCTTGCGCATCGCGTGCCGCTCCCGCGCCATGCGCTCCTCGAGCTGCTTGAGCTCCTTGCGCGCGGCGAGTTCGTTGCGGACCACGCGCGCGGCGATCTCCTTGTTGGTCATCGCAGTCTTCGAGAACAGCTCGAGCTCCTTGAGCTTGTCCAGCGCCCTGAGCTCCAGGGTGAGGGTGGCGATGGGGTCGAGCTCAGCGAGGTCAGGCTCGCACTCGTTCCTCTCGTCGATGATTGTCTCGGACTCCGCGGTTCTGCCCTGGGCGATCGTCTCGTGCGGGGTCGTCTTCAGCGGGCGCGCCTCGGTGAGCACGTCGTAGTGATCCGACTCGAGCACAAGGTCGACGGGGGTGGTAGAGAAGCCTTCCTCTCCGAGCACGGCGCGAAGATTGAAGAGTCCGTCGCCGACATTCACGAAGACGCGGATGGTACGGTGCCAGACCTGCGAGGCCGCGACGAGCTCTGGCAGACCGGCCCATGTATGCTCATGCTGCATGCGGGCGCAGTATGCAGACCACACCTCGCCCGTCTCGTACATTACGTGCTCAGACAGGGTGCATGATTGGAGTGGGGTGTTGGGGTGGGCTTTGAGCCAGGCCGAGATTTTTCCGCGCACTTGCTTCTTGTCCTCGCTGTGCACGATCATCGCGAGCGATGCTGAGAAAAAGCAATCGCCGTCCTTGTCGACGCGCTTGGGCTTCCCAGTGAAGAGGTCCATGTCGCCGTTGATGATGACCGTGGTCGGCGAGGTGTTTCTGCGCTGTCTCATCTCCATCGTGCGCACCGCGCGCGACGTGGCGGTGCCTGGCGGCTCGGCTGCCTGCGGCGCTGCAGTAACTGCAGCGTGCGTCTTGGCGATTGTGTTCTTCGCCCAGAACGCGCTCGAGCGCGCGGAGTCGGTGATGATGGTCTGTTGGGCCGTGTGGTTGGCAGTGTCGCTCAGCTTCAGTGACTTGCTGACCGCATGAAAGAGAAATGTTCCGTCACCGGGCACCTTGGCGCGCGTGCCGGAGAGATCGTCTGCAGCGTGATGCGTGTCGGCAGCGGCCTTCAGGTTGGCTGTCGGTGGCGCGCGCGGCTTGGCGACGTCGATGGCGGTGCTCGGTGGGATGGTGCTGCGCTTGATGCTCTCGTCCGTGCGCGTCGCGTGCAGCGACGTGGCGAGCTTCGGCTGCCCTGCCATCTGCGAAGCTGCTGCGGTGACCGCAGTGTTCGTAAATGTCGTCTTGGCGGTCGTCGCGTGTGTCAGGTGAGACGCAAAACAGCCCAGCCCCTCCGCGCTTCGACCGCCGCACTGTTCGGGAAGTGCGTACGGCGGGAGACGGGGCACGGTGTTGATTCCAAAAGTCGTTGTCTGCTTTGCCTGCGGAGCTGCGGAGACCGCAGCGTTCGTAGATGTCTTCGCATCCGTCGAGTTTTTCGACGATATCGGCGCTGAAGGGACCTGCAGAAAGCTCTCTTTCGTGCGCTTCTGCTGGTGCGAAGATGGCTTGTAGATGCGGTTCGGGTCGTGAGGTCTGGTCGAGGGCGTGGGGCTGCAGGATTTGGCAGGGATTTGATGGTCACCGGGCACTTCGAGTTCCCCGATTGACCCCGTCCGGCGGCTACCAATGATGAGCTTGAGTATGGAGGGCTTATAGAGCATGATTATAACTGAGTACGAGCACTGGTTGGTTGTCAGGCACTGCCGACGACGACGGATCTATCGGGACACTCTCGTGGCCACTGCGAACAGGAATCCGTTGGATTCAAAACATGGCCACGAGCTTGTATACATGCTGCGTGTGCTGCTATGGGATACCCTAGGAGCCTCAGTGGGTATCTCGACCTGAACCCCGTATTGTTCCACGGTGTGTCTGTGTCTCAATAACTCACTCACTCACTCACACTCAGCGCTCCTACGTTCGTTCCTACACTCTTGGAGCTCGGGGCTCACTACACATTTGGAAGTGCAGGGGAAGGTCAACACCTAATCCTGGGGACCGTGAAAAAGGAACGTGTTTGTGTGTTGTGAATGAAAAAGGCGAGCGCTGCAGCCTCTTCAGGGACTTCAGGGTACATAGTACTCTGCCACACCACACACAGTGCACAATGCACTGTCTGAGAGACAGAAAAGCGTTGAGATTTGAAAGCACTGTGCACTCAGTGCACAAAGAAC